>OW121741.1:46211140-46483481 GCA_933228675.1 Stomorhina lunata | reverse complement strand
ATGGTCCGACTGTCAAAAAAATTGTCTGTGCCAAAGTTATCAAATTGTCTTTAGAAGTGCGACCTGTTCTTTAATTACAAGGTTTACATGGGGGTCCAGCCAGCCAGTCGGACGGTCTGACATCGTTAAATCGACTTAGGAAATGATTCTTAGTATATTGGTATACTTAAAGGTGTTTCTAAGGCTAATATTTCAATGCGTTACATACGTCAGCTCAAACTTATAATACACTTTTTACCTATGGTAGTGAAGGGTATAAGTACAACATGGTAGATTACACAATGTAACAATTTTTTGACCAGACGAATGTGATACCCAAACTTTATGCCAAATAGTCTCCCAAATTCGAATTTGAGAATGGCCAGAAGTATAACAGTTTCCGATAAATTCGCAAATATACGTTTTTTGAAATTAAGTCATCTAAATGCGGATAACTTTAAAATATACCTCGAATAACGTACTTCTTCTTTCTTAGTGGAATACAATCAAAATATTAACGCAACCATAAGTCCTTAGTAAAAATTACAAAGTTACAGTGGACAAAAGTTTAAATTCATGAAAAGTTTGATAAATTTTTAAAATATTGATCTTTTGAAGTTACTCTATTTAAACCAACACTTACATGGGACACTTGTGTATTTCAATCCAAAAAATAAGCAAAACCGAATGCGGTTTTGGACATCGTTATTCTATATCTATACCACCTGATTTGAAGGGATATGAGGTAAAAAACACTGAAAGACATTGTTTGATATCCCTTACTATAGAAGTTAAGGTTGGAGATCATATGGTATTATTAGTTAGAGAAATTGAGGTCAGAATTATTTAAAACGGTTTAAATTTCCATATTCTTCCTGAATTTAAAATTAAAATAACTAACTTATGTTGGAACTGGCCCATAGAGACATACTGAAGAACTGTAGAGCAGACGAGTTAGAAAAACTACAAACTAATGGGTGGTGTACATATTGAGGAATCAGATGTTCTTGATATTCTAGGCATGAATATTCAATGTGACGTCCCTTGGACAAAGCATATCTTTCATATGTCAAAAGAAGCATTCAAGTGGCTCGGTTTTTTAAAACGGTGCAAGAGATACTTTACTTCATCTGATCTGCTAACTATTTACATCACCTATATCCGACCGAAAATGGAATACAACTCTCATGTATGAGCCGGTGCTTCAAAGTCTATTTTGAAGCTTTTCGACCGAGTGCAGGAGAGGGCGAAAGTGCTCATCGGTGACAGTAGGGTATCAAACTCAATTGATTCACTTGATTCAAAATAACTAAGCTTCAGACCCAACATTATTTGAAAATCGCTACAAAAATAGCTAGAGACAATTGGTCGCAATATATTCTCAAAAAATTAGACCGAGGCAAAAGACAAGAGGCAAAAGTAAACAGTAGTCAAGAGTATGGAGCCAAAACAAAAGTCATTCGTGCTTTTTTGGAAAAACTGTCTCTGCCTCATCTGTACCATTGATGGAACGTTGTAAAGTCAACCTGAATTGTCTTGGGAAAAATAAGAAAAACCATTGGATCATTTGTGTCGATTTGACCTTTAAAAGCTGTGTTTAGATGCTGGCGTTAGTTGAATTCTCTGTTGCAAACTTATGATTGTGTAGATTACAAAAAAAAAAAAAAATTTTGACGTATGATTTATTATACCTTAGTTGTCATTAAATAAACACTGATTTAACAACTGGGGTCCATTTAATATTATTTGTTTTTGAAGTGTTTTCGTATGGTATTTTTGATGGCAAGGAGAAAGGGTATTGCAAAACGCTTTAGAGGATTATAGAAGAGTGTATTGCTAACAAGTACTTATTAAGTATTTATGTGCTTAATTCACTTGTAATGTTATCAATTGACACAATTAACTTAAAGCTTAAACAAATATTTAAGTTTGGGATTCATCACGAATTTTGTGCAATTTTCTTCTTCTTCTTTTCCTCTGTTCATTTATTTTTGTTTTTAGTTTTGAACTTTTAATAGTTTAACAATTTTTTACACTTGGAAATTCCATGCCAAATTTATCAAATATGGAAAAGCTCTTTATACTTCTCGTATTTGCGCTCTCGAATTATTTCTCTCTTACCAGTTTTATGATTCTCACATGGAGAGAACAAATCTGCTCAATTTATTGCTAGACGTTTGGTACTCGGAGAGCACTAAATAACTGCACATAAGTTGACAAAGTAACAACTTCTCAATAGCAAACCAATAGAATTTTTAAAAATTGTTCTATCGGAATTCGCGGAAAACACGCTTACACCTAATCGAGTTTATGTTATCCGTGTGTTTTTTTTCTGTTTTAATAATAACGCAACTCGACGAACTAAAACTTTTGAAAGAAACTTTTCCTGAAATGTATTTTGAAAATATAATTTAGAGAAACTGGTTCGAAGTAAAGCGAAAGCACGGTAATTGCACCTAACAATTACTATTACGGCGCGGATGTTGCGACAGATTATTAGTATATATTTGATATACTGCATTATTAAGCAACAAAATACATATGCGTAACTAAAACTAATCCGCTGTAAAAAATAAATAAAATCCAAACGCACGAATGACATTATAGTGATGGAAATTATAAAGTTCAGCTATAAATTATCAGTAGTTAACTTTAAAATGTAAATGCAATATTTTGATTAATTATAATTGAAATTGCTATTTTTATATCTTGTTTAAAATGTATTATCTTGACTTGATGGTATTCGTCGAAAGTTTACCCACAGCAAATCCTTCTATATGCTTTAACACTCCTGGTGCAATAGATAAAATTGTATCTTATCTGAGAATATAAATTAGAGTTGTATTAGAAAGCTATGGGGTGTTCCGAACGAAATTTGTAGTTGCATTAAGTTAAATAGAACTCAAAGACAAATCAGGCAAAAAAAGGTAAAAACTCTTTTTGTAGTCACACCGTTTTTTAAATTTCTGTGTTTATCGTGCCTGATACTGCTTTTTTTTTGTCACAACTGCAAATAGCTTGGCACACTTTAAATTTCTATACGAATTTTGTTTGTCTTTTTGTCCGAAACTCTTCCTGAACATTGCCTTGTTCGTCAGAAATATACAAATTCTTGACCGGAAAGTTGAGAAAAGTCTACTAGTACTTTTTTTTATACCTACTATAAAAAAGAATGAGGGTATATTGTGATTGCCATTCTTTAATAATAGTTCAAAACCCAAAATTGAATCCTTATGAAGTTCTAAGATGATTGAGCGATGTCCGTCTTTCTGTTGTCAGCAGAAATTTTCCAAAAATATTCCTCATTTCTTGAAAAGTTCTGGTATTGAAATTATTCAAAATCGGTATACATTTACATAAAATTTAGCACAGATAAGTTTTATATGATCATTATACAGCGTATAAATTTCATCGAAATCGGTTCACATTTTACCATAGCTCCCATACAAAACACTTACGAAAACAGGCAAAATTCTATCTAAAACACACTTAAGTGAGAACAAATGATAAACTTTACTAGCTATGGCCACCAAATTTAGTACACAAAAATACCAAAAAAATAGGGGAATTGTGTCCGTCTGACCGTTAAATGAAAGCACAATAGCGCCTTAAAAAAAAGAGCTAGAGAGACAGCATTTTACAAAAGTATTTTCGATATCTTGAAAAAGTTGTGTATTGGAAATGCGCGAAATTGGTTTACATTTAGATATAGCTATATATAACCCCGCCTCAGGAATCACATTAATGCTGATAAATTGAATTTAATTGTAATAGCTATGAGGATTTAGAATAGAGATATTTTAAACAACTATTGGTCAGTTTATCAAATTTGACCATAGCTTTCATATAAAAACCACTTGACCATAGCTTTCATATAAAAACCACTCCTGCAAACCACTTAAATGCCACAAAAGCCATCACTAAATTTGGCATAAATAAGCTTTTTATAATAGGGAACCGCCGTGGTATAGCAGGTTAGTCATCCGCCTAGCATACCAGAGGCCCAAGTTCGATCCCTGGCCAGACTCACTTGAAAAAATAAATTTTCAAAAAAGCGGCGGTTCACCTCATAACTCAGCTAGCCACTGGTTATTGAGTATTAGGCTATGTAAAACTTCTCTAACTAATGCATTTGCCGTTCGGAGCCGGCGTTAAAACGTAGGTCCCTTTCAATGAGTCTAAAAATAGAATCGGATGCAGCTCATTGTCTGAGAGAAGTACCCCTTGTTCCAATTGGAATGTTGTCGGGGAATTATATATATAAGCTTTTTATAATTACCAGCAAGTGTATAAAATTTTGTGACAATCAGTCACAATTTAACTGTAGTTCTTATACATATATGCATATAATGTACGAAATTAAAAAAAAGTAAATACTAGGGAAACCACTTAGATACTTTTAAATGTTGAACTATGAAGCTACTGTAAATTAATTTAGTTAAATATTTTACCAACAATAAAATTTAATCAACATTTTGAATTAGCTGTACCCTCGTAGATATATGAGATATGTATCTAAATTTAACACAACTTCATGGTGGGTATATAAAATTCAACATAACCGAATATAACACTCTCACTTGTTTCTTCTAAACTCTATTGTGGTACTCGATTACCCAATTGCGATTTTAAACCTTCTAAACTATGTATGCCAGAGTTGCTCGACTTCTTTTGTCTTACCAATATTCCTTGGATATTTCTTACTTCCAGATTCAGGCTTTCTTTCAATGCTGAGGTCTTCTTTATACCATTTAATGCCATTCGAGGGTAAAATTTCAAAGTTTTTGCTATTCCATGACGGATTTTTTTGAAAAGCTTTATGTTATAACAAAAAAAGTTTTTTATTGCGCTATAGATATGGAAATATATTAATGCTAATTTACTGTCATTTGACTCAAATAAATTTGTTCGAAGGAAAACACTACTCGACGGTGTTTTATCTCTGAACGATATTCTGGTATTCATAGGGAAGATTGATGAAGGTTGTCGTATCGTTGCAAGATTCTTGATTCACTTAGAGACATGATTCAGAGGACTTCTTTCAATATGCCGAAGTGGGCAGAAGACGTCAGTCACGCGGTAATTTTAACCCTGCATTACTATCCACCCAAGAGCCTGAACTTTTAAGAAAACTTTATAATTTTTTATGAAAATCGCCCATGTATCATAATCTAATCTAACTTTAAATATTTTTTATGTTTAGAAGTGCATTCTGATATAAAATCCGAGATTATATGTACACAAAATTTGTTTTAAAAAGAGAGTATTTTTTATCCATCGATAGCAACCTTGTACATTACATTTTGCTTATCCGCTAGTATAATAATAATCGGTTTCAATTTTTATTGAGATAGATTTGTTTTGACAATGTGTTTACCCATCAGGAGCGTCGAAAATTCGATAAACTTGGGCCACTACTTGAAATTTTTGAAACTTTCAATAAAAATAATGAAAAAATTTTGTTTGTGGCGGTAATATCACGGTACAGCTGCATTTCAGGCTTCAACTGCCATCACAGTGTCATTGTAAAAATTGTATACCATTGGCTACGCTTTAGCACTATAATATATACGGATGCGTAGCTATGGAAAGTTCTGACAAAGACTCCTTCACTGGCTATCGACTCAATAATTAAGTAGTCCTCGGGGTCTACTTCAACAACCTATTGCTATGTCGCACAAATTATTTTAGAGATTTTCAGGCCGAAGTTCTGACAAAAATTAAGGACGTCTGAATAATAAAAACAAGTAAGAAAGCGCTATAGTCGGTCAAGCCGACCATACGATACCCTTCACCACTAGGGTCAAAGGTGTTATTTTTCCTGTATAAAGACAAATATTTGCTAAATTTTGCCAACATACAAACATTTTCTCAAAACGTATATATTCAACCTGTTTCCGTCATTTGGACTTATATGAGAGCTAGGGTCAAATGTGGACCGATTATCTCGAAATTTGGCAAATTGATTACAGTTGTTACAAAAATTATGTATGCAAAAAATAAACTCAAAATTTTCATTATCTTTAGATTTACGAGCGTTTCAGTGATTTTTTGTCTCATTTAGTGCGTTTTTGAAGAAGAGTTTGTATGGGAGCTATGGTCAAATGTGGACCGAAATTTGGTACAGTAATTTAGGTTTACATAAGCAGTATCTGTTTTAAATTTCATGAAAAAATATTGATATTTGTGGCCAATATAGCAATTCCGGGAAGTGGGACCTATGGGAGGTACCATAAATAATGGACCGATTTTGACCAATTTCAATAGCCATGGTCCCATTATCAAAAAAATTATCTGTGCCAAATTTCATCAAATTATCTTTAGAATTGCGACCTGTAGTTTAATTACAAGGTTTACATGGGGGTCCACCCAGCCAGCCAGCCGTCCAGCCAGACGGACGGACGGACATCGCTAAATCGACTCAGAAGGTGATTCTAAGTCTATTGGTATACTAAAAGGTGGGTCTAAGACAAATATTTCTATGCGTTACAAACATCAGCACAAACTTATAATACCCTTTCCACCTATGGTGGTGAAGGGTATAACAAAGACTCAAATTGTCATTAAATATTGAATATAATTATCTAATGTGGGTTTTGGCCTGCTGGGACATACTTAGACACTGTGAAGCAGGTGAGTTACTAAATATTCATGGACTTTATGGGAATAAAACCACCACATAGTCTTAAGATGGTGCCTTCAAACAACCATTTTTTTAATCTCTGCTGTAAATTCGTAATGTTGAAGTTTAACTATATTCAATAGAGAAATAATAAATATCGTCACCCCAAAAATGGCAAAAGGAGATTAGTCAATGTTTAGGGATACAAAAAGAACGGAATAAAACCTAGTAGACTGTAACTGTGGGATGTAATGGCATGTAGCTGTTGCCTGACGTCTCCAGCTACTAGTTAAGAACTGTATCCAATTCCTACTCTAACCTCCTCGTAACCATCCTGGTAACCTGAGCAACATTATTGAAGAAACGGTAAGCAACCAGTGTGGGATTTTAGTTCAGACCAATACAAGAGGGACTTAACTTAGAACCATTCCAAAGTATTTGTTCTAAAGTACGAAACTGCAGCATCTTTTCAACATGTTAGTTGCGGCTGCAAGTGGACGTCTATTTCGGATCGAGCTGCTCGATATACAAATGTGGCTCGTGTCTTTGGACTCATCACCTATCGACTTAGCACTTACGATGCATGGAAAAAAAACAACATTACAGAATATACTACTTCAAGGTGTAATCATGAGAGAACTCTTGCTGCTACATGGATTTTGGAAGTATCTAATCTATGCAAGAACTGATAAATAAAAACAAATCTGTCCGAAGATATCGGACTCTAAAACCTATGAATGAAAGATTAAAGCTTGCATCATGAAACGTGCGCATCTTGAGGCCCTATGCACCACTAGGAGTCAAGGATAACAGAAGAAGACCGAAGCTAGTACCTTATTTTTTTTAATTTTTGCAGAACAACTTTTAGACATTTTCAGTAGAGAGAAAAAAGTAGCTAAAAAGAAAAATTATTTTTTGATATAATAGACAATTTCGACGCAAGAATTAAAGAACACTCTAACTGACAAAACATAAAATGTTCACTAGAGACAAAAAATCTATATGAAAGTATCATAATTCAAAAAAAACATAGGAACATGATTTTATAAATGTACTTTTATTTTTTCTCGTTTTATATCTGTGGCAATATAGAAGAATAGCTTAAGTCGAAAATTACAATTTTGAGATATCATCAATTTTGTGCAATTTTTTTCTGTTTGATTTCTGCGATTTTATGAATTTATATATTGGTAACATGTTTATTAGAGAAGAAAGATGAATCTTTAACAAAAATATTGTTAAATTCAGAATATTTTACTTTTTTTTCTACTTAAGATCTTATTCGAAACTACAAATTGCGTTGAACTGGACCTTAAGTAACTTTAAGCGGTTCTGTTTAAATAAAAAGTATATCTTGTGTAGTTTTCTGTAAACATAAGTTGTTTGAAATTAATGACTACATTTTTTCAAGGTCAACATTTATACATCTTAAGTGCAGTTAAGCGAAATTGTTATATGATGAAAGAAAAATCTGAATATGTGCACAAAAATATGTGTACATAAGTTGTTTTGGTCAATGCATTATTGATTCAAAAAACTTAAGCTAAAAAGTAAACGTACATAACATTTATAAGAACCCGATTTTTTTTTAAACGGACCAAATACATTAAAGCGCCTTTGCTACTGTAATGCGATAAAGACCTCAGCTTAATTTTTATGTCGACTTAAGTTAATCTTCCATATTGTCACAGATATATTGTCTGTAAAAATTTCATCTCTAAAATAGTTTTTATTAGGCTTACGGCAAATAAGACATTTAAAACGCAGACCGTGTAAATTATTTTTTTTTTCATCATAGAAACATAGACCAGGGCTAACCGACGCTGTATTTTTTTCTGATACAAGTTATACAAAAAAACGTATTTTAGAGTTTTTGTCAGTTACATCGTTCTTTAATTCTTGCGTCGATTTATTGATAAAAGCCATAACGCGTTTCGATGGTTGGTTAGGCCATCGTCTTGAACAATATTTATATCCCGACAATTTTGTTATTTTTTGATAAAAACTGCATGCATACAGCTTATTTTTACTTCTGTTTATTTTAAACATCTTCTAAAATAGGTGAGGTGAGGTTTTCGATCTGTATTAACTGGGATTAAGTGCGAATCACTTTTCTTTTTGATTTTTTTTTTATTTTTTTGAAAATAAGTAGCACTATAACAAAAGATTATTGGTCAAATGTGCATTTATTTGATATAAAAAAGGGTTTTTCGATCAAAAAAATGTGTTTTCTTTTACTGTAAAAGTTATTAATCGAAATTTAACGAAAAGCTAATAATTTCACAACCTTAATATAGAGATTTAAATTAATTATAAAACAAAATGCCGTCGGTAATTTAAAATTGGGTATTCGAGAACGCTTAACTTCACCGAACTCAATTGTTATTTGACCCCGAAAAGCACTTTTGTAGCAACACTGAACTCTCTAATACACCCAAGAAAAAAACTAACACGAACAGTATCCATGTATCAGACATTTTTGTGTTAGTTTGTCGGCAAATAATGGCACATAAGAACTTTTAAATGGTGGCGGATATTTAATTGAACGAAAGCTATAGATATCAAAGGACGAAGGACGAGTGTTTAATAGGAAGCTGATTATGAGGGTGAGAATGATATTGTATTTTAATCATTAATTATGCGTAACATGTGACAAAATTACGTTGATACACATAAACACACTCGGGCACTCGTACACAGAGATTTTGTTTATGAAAATACTCGTATTGATACGCACATGGAAACAAATGTTCATTTAGTTTGTATGTATGTATTTGTGTATGTATGTAAATATGAACATGTCAACGACCAACTGACCGAATTGTGTCATAAACATAAACAATTCATGAATAAAAATGACGATGCTCATTTGCCAGATGACACTTTACGACGACAGCAAACATAATGACACTTTAGCTTATTGTCACATGAATGAAATGATTTATTTTTCTTATTTTTTCCTTTTTTTTGTTTTGTTTTTCACTTAATATTTATCTGTATTGACATGTTATTTTTATGATTTTTTTTAATTTATATTTTTATCACTGACGAAGCAAGAAATTTTATTTAATCGCACAAAATATAAAGATTTTTGATTAACAGAATAATGATTTATTTTGAAAAGATTCCACTGGGTATTTTATTTTAAGTATTTGGTTTTTTTTTTTTTGTTAATAATTGTAACTGACAAATTGGCACTTAATCGATTATCCATAAAAGTAATACTTTATATGCATGTGTATATGTACTTTTTATATGTATTAAATACATATGTATTTACATATGTATTTGTTAAAAAGATTGGGAAGGGAAAAAACTAAACTTCACTTTATTTACTTTTAGACAAAAAGATAAACTTTCGAAATTTTATAGAATTTTTAAGATTTTTATTGAATTTATTTTTTCTTTTCAATCTATAAAAATTCCATCATCCAAATTTACAATATAAAAATTTCTCTCACACACAAACCGTATTCACTCTACTCGTTCACTTCACTTTACTTCAATTTGAATTCGAATTCAAATGACTGACATGCCAACCGTCTTTCTTCTTTCCTTCTATCAATCAGTCACTCATGTTCAAATTTTTTCGTTTTATTTTTTTGATTTTAGAATTTCCTCTTGTTTGCCTTTAGATTTTTTTTCGTTTTTGCTAAACTCTATTATACATATGTACGTTGGAGTATGACAGAGTGTAAAAAGGGTAGAAGAGTTGGTTGTTAGATAGAAAAAAGAATATCCTTATTGTTGTTTCTTTAAATTTTTTAAGTTTTTTTTTTAATTTTCTTATGATTATAATGTGGCGTTTTGTGAAGCGAATTTAAAACCGTCCGTGATGATGAAGCTGCGATGACTGACAATACAAAAAGAATTTTCGTTGCACTACAGTCCTTCAGTGGAAAATCTCTTAAGCTTTTTCATCACTACCACTTGGCCTGTGGGAGCAAGCTTTTTGTGAGCAAGTCTTATGGTGAGTTCTCTCTCAAAAAGTGGTGAATTACATCTCTAAGATTTTTTAACAGCATGTGTTTATGCTTATCTATATATATATGTACATTAGGGTGCACCTTTTATTTCGAAAGTGCGAAATTGAACCGTAACTTCCCCTAGAAATGTTCTACGTAACACAAAAAAATGATGTGATAATTTTTTTCAAAATTACCGCATCCGCCCACAAAGTGTTAAAACTTTTTTTGTATGGGAACAATTGGGAGTATTTTCGGTTTTGTCTAAATTTTAACTACTAAGAATTATACTATTTAAAAAATTTAATTGAATATGAAAGAAAACTAGCTTAATTTTCGGCTATCAAAATTTAAAATCCTTAGAGTAGTTTCAGAGTTATTGTAATTTTTCCCCGAAATTTCGTGTCTTTGAAGACATGCAGCAAAAATTTACTTAAGTATAAATAAATAAATTTCAAAATAAGATGCGATTTAAAAATTTATTTTTTTTTCTTACGATCATATTTCGTGCTTTAATGTATAAAAAATTGGGTTATTTTAGTCGCCATGTCTACTTAGGGTTAGTATTATTTTTTTAATAAAAAGACTTAATGTTAATAAAAATTAATGTATTTTTGCATTTTGAACAAAATTTGGTAACAAATTATTCATTTTCCGTCATTTTCCTATAGAAAATGAAAAAAACTCCAAATTTTGACCTTTAACCTCGGAGAAAAAACAAAGGTAAACTTAATTCAATATTGAACAAAAAAAAATGCCGCGTATATTATACATGGTCTGAGGAAATATATTCACTATTACTTTTATTAATGTTGAACATTGGCACAATTTAACAAGCATATGGGCAAATCCGAAAAATATTAAACCAGGGACAAAATTTTAAAACTGTCAAAATCGCGTATTTCTGTTTAAAGAAAAATTAACCATATATTGATCCTTTAGAATATATAATGGGTACAATTTTTGATTGCTCTCTTCGTGAATGGCAGGTCTTTATTTGCACCCATCTCGAATTTTTATAAATTTTTGAAAATAAAAGATTTTTAAAAGTTCATAAAAATCGCAAAAACATCCATTTTGGTATTAAGTTTCAGTAGGGACTCAAAGTCTGCTTAATTTTATATAATTAGATGTAAAAAAGCTCTATCAAAAATAACTGGAGTGATATAGATAACGTCAAGTAAAAAAGGCCTTACATTGTGTAGCGTTCGTCACAGATATAAAGGTTTTTTTTAATTTTACTAGTGAAATTTTTCTTTTTTCTCCAATTGAACTTGGTTCGTAAAGAGAACTTATAGTATACTTTACATTAGGCTAAAAATATATAGATATTAATATAGCATTTTACAAAATAATATGTAAAGGAAAGTGTGTAGCGTCCGTCACAGTATGAATTGTTTACAAAATAATATTTATTAAATACAAAATTTATAAACACATTTCCGTATTATTTATAAAGTTAAGACACTGTCTATATCCACAAATTAAATTTAAGGTATTAGGTGCTAAAAAAAACATACAGTGGGACAAATTTTATGATTTTTATTTTTTTTTTTTTGGGACAGTCTAACAGCAAGCCATAGCATTCTTGGGACGAAAAATAAGACGTAAAAAGTGTAAAACTTTAACGGTCTTATGCTAAAAAATTTTGACAACGATTGGTAAACTAAAGTTAAGCAAAATCCTAAAACGATTGTAAGCTTAACAAACCGATGTTAATCTTTTGTTAACATCAAATAATTTAAAGCTACGTTAAATATTTTACTTTTTTGACAAATAATATTTTGTGAAAACTTTTAAAGAAAATATTTAAGTTTTCAGACTTATCTAATAAAAAATAATATTTTTGCTAAATTTAGTTATCATATTTTTTCTAATTTGCTATTTTTTTACCATATGAAAGGTTTCGGGGATGGGGAATTTATGAAATATAATTTCCATGATATTTCATACTCTATTTTATATATTTCATACTAAAACCAAACTTTTCAAAGAAATTGATAATACAAATTCTAATTTTTAACAAGAAAATTCGTGTTTTCAACAAAAAACAGACATCGGTCAATGCAATTTACAAAAAACATTATAGTGATGTATATATATTCAACATGAGTTAAACGTACTCGATTTTTAAATAATCGGTTTTAACCCTTAGAAATAAAAATAAAAATTTGTCTATTTATGATTTTACTGTATTTTAAATGTATTTAGTTTATGCTTTTATATAACATAAACATAATTTTTCAGTAAGAAAAGAAGAAAAATGTCATTTTATATTAAAAACACACAAAACATTATTTAGAAATTCGACTACCCGGAGGAAACAATGAATAATTAATTCGTTGTTTTGTATATTTAACTATAAAGAGACAAGAGAGACCCTACAAGAAATGAATGACCGAAACTAACACATAGGCAATTTTTTTTTACTAATATCTTTAAACAATTTTTGTATGGAAGAGTGAAACAACTGCAGATATCTGCAATTATTTCGCTCTTACATATGTAAGCATATATTTTGACAACTCGTAAATTGTATATCAAAATTTTATTGTCGTCGAAATTATTTTAATAAAAATAAAATAAAATTATTGTTTATATTTAATTATCAAACATTTCAAGGTAAACGGTTTAATAATCGGTGGAACTTATGGGGCAGTAACTTTACGTTTTATTACAGGCTTTCGGGAAATATTTATCAAAATTCTCTAGTAAGCAAAGTGCTCAACCACAACAGGAAAAATTTACTGAATATCTTGTTAAAAAAGATAAGTTTTCTAAAATAGATTATAATTCTAAATTTAATTTTCGTATTCCAGTTTATGCAAAATTATCATGAAGTGCTGTGTCAAATAAGAAAGTGTCACCTATAACTATTCCTATGAATTGGATTTGTATCAAATAGTTTCTTTAATATTTATCTAAACGATAAATGTTTTTAAATATAATACAATAAATAAATTAAAATTTGGACAGGCAAATGTATATTCCTTTGTTGTTTTCTGGCTACACAATTGGGGTCGATATATACATCAAGACTGATTAGTCACCTGTGACCGATATTTACATCAAGAGTGACTAGTCACCTGTGATCAATATATACATCACCATTGATAAGTAAAATGTATTAGAGTGAGCGGTTCGGATATACATATCTGGAGCCCGAACAATACATGTGTAAGAAAGAGATGCAAAATCACATGTATACAAAAGTTTCGGTCAGCTTTTTCATATTTGCCTTAATAAAATGATAGAAACTGCTGATTGATATAGCAGTCAACACTACCAGTCAGTTGATCGGTCAAATGACTGGTCATGTTCTTGTAGGGGAATGACGATGTTGCCAGCATTAACATGTAAAATTGACTTGACGTATTCATTAGTTAAAGAACTGTTTTTGGATACTATTTTTTAACAATCGTTTGTTAGCCTTAAAGTATTTGGTAACTAACGTGTTCGTTAAGCAATATTTAAGATTTTTTTTTAGCATAAGACCGTAAATAAATATATGTATTTAGCCGTTTTGTGAAATATTAAATTGTGCCCAAAAATCGGGAACAAATAAAACCACTATTTTTACAGATTTACGAATCCTTAAAAAAAATGTTAAATATGAATTTTTTCCTAATAAAAAACATTCAAGTAAAAACTGTATCGTCCGTCACGTAGCGTCCTCAACAGTACATTTATGAATCTTTGTTGAAACTGGAAACTGATTTTTCTCTATATTCAATATATTTACAATTTTTTTATTGCTATGACCGATTTTATAAAATTTACAGAAACACGTGTTGAAAAAAAAAATCACTTCCATTTTTTGTAGCGTCCGTCACAGCACTTTAAAAGCGAATATCTTTTTCATCCAAAAGAAGTATGTAAATTAACAACGATAGCACAATTGATGGGCTAATTTCCCTGAAATCTATGCAAAGCTATTTAGTGTAGAATGACAATGGGATACATTTAAGTACAACAAAATCCGTACAAATGTATTGTCAGTCATGCAGGATTTGCCCACATACTTAAATTGTTACAAACAATATTTTCGAGAAATTCTTCGATTTCAAATCGCTGGTGCGGCGAAACGGCTAAAGATATCGACCTCATTTTTTTGGATTCTCCCATTTGTTCGTTTTGTGATACTGGAAAGTATTTGTAATATTTCTTAAACAAAATTTTCAAAAAATTCAAAAATGATTTTTGAAACCGGCCCACGATGGGCCAAAATGAACGTTTAACAGGAATAAATTCATAACTTTATAAATACCTAGCCGATATTTCTAAAATTTTCACCTTGTTTTATTGCATTTCCGGCGCTTAAAGCTGGCTATAAACTTTTCTGATATTTAAAGTGGGAGTAGCCCCGCCCATATAAAAAATATATTTCATCGATTTCTCTGAAATTTTCAACGTGTTCTATTGCATTTGGGGCGCTTAATGCTGGATATGAACTTTTCTGATATTTAAAGTGGGAGTAGCCCCGTCCATATAAAAAAAATTATTTCATGGTATATCTGAACCAATTTTTTAACTAGGATAATCAAATTTGCTGCGGCCATCTTAACATTTAAGGTGTATAAGCACGCGAAAAATGGAGGCTATAGAAATAATATGCGTGGCACCTTCCATACAAAAAAACTTGTCTATATATTTTCGAATTAGAATTACCAAAATTTATTAATATGGTTTTTCTACAAGTAATTATATGTGATTTCATATAAAATGAGTGCGGAAGTAGGAATGGTAATACAAAGACAAGGATAGATAATGAACTGATACTGTTCACATGCATTTCTAACGAGTTGTGGAGCTTTTATAACACAAACTTTATTTTTTCATTTTATGACATTTTTTGCAAACTTGTTATATATATCCATGCCTTTTGAGCGTCTAGTATTATAAACATTTTATTCCAGTGATTCAACAAATTCAGTCTAGGTTAAATGCTTAAATTTAAACCATTCTTCAAATAACTTCAAATAGTATTTATTCAGTCCCTCAAATTATACATAATGTGAGGTTTTCGCTCTGTCTAGAATTAGGGATAATCCTCCTGATGAGATGGTCTAACCAACCATCGAAACGCGTCGAGGAAAGGTTTCCCCACCAACATTTTTTGGTTTTATCAAAAAACTATTTATTACAATAATAAATAATTGTAATAAATTGGGATTCTTAGTGCAATACACTACAGTAAAACTTTTTAATTAAATGTTTGATGTCCCAAATTTTGATAAACCTTTTTAGTAATTTCTGTCATTTCTCTGAAAAGTACTATAAATGGACCTTAGGTTGTGCGCTGACACATTTTTTTTCTCTAATCTTAAACATCACTAAATGGTCTAACTTTTGTAGTGGTTTTCAAAGTATGCAATCGTCTGCAATTTTTTATATTCCTCCATATATTTAGGATTTTCGTTAACAAAACCTTCAACTTTTACACGAATGTTTTCTTATATAAATAACATTTACTAACCAAATTTGTCAACAGAAATGACAAAATTAAAATTAACTTTCATTAAGTTGTCGAAATCCCCCAAAAATTGAAGGACTATGTGTTAAGAAAAAAAAAAAAACGAAACGAAAAATTTGTTACCTTTGGCGTTGCCGTACTTCTAAGATAACAACCAAAGTTACTAATATTTTATGATATAATATAGCACAATCACCGGTACGATTATAACTGAGTGGTTTTTGTTAATATTAAACGATTTCAGAAACTTAATTTATTCGCCTTAACTTCTTCTAGCCGGCCCATCGTGCGGCCTAAGAAAAAAGTATAATTTTCTAATATGAAAAAATCATTAATCCTTAAGTTAATTTTTTGGCTACTTATCTTTAATCGTGTCGTCAAGGACACGAATTTTCGGGGAAAACTGCAATAACTCCGAAACTACTACATGGATTTTTAATGTTGATGACTTATATAAATAAAGCATTTTTGGTTCTCTTTTATATTCCAGTGTTTTTATTTTAATTCTAAGTGGTTAAAATTTGGGCAGAACCGAAAATATTCAAAATTTTTCCTATACAAAAAAGTTTACCATTTTGTCGGCGGACGAAGCACGTGTTCTTCTTATGTTATTGTGAAAAAAATGCATAGCATGTTTTTATGTTACATAGAACATTTCTAGGGGGAGTTACGGTTCAACTTCGCACTTTCGTAAAATAAGGTGCACCCTAATGTACATATACATATATATGTATTTGTTACTTGCTGTGTTTGTGTTTTTTTTATTGTTCTCAATGAATATTTAACATCCTTGTGTGCGGTAGTGATAAAATGTAGCAGAAAATATACAGTATTCGCCGTCATCGTTGTCATCATCATAATAATTTTCTATAGAATACGTAAATACACACAAACATACAAATACATACATATATTTATGTGCTTTAGGTTGTATATAAAGTGTTAATGTCGTCAACAGCTGTGATAAGATCACGTTAAACAAGATAAACAAAAAAGTCATTGAATTTTAAATTGACTCTAGGTAACTATCTCTTTTTTCGGAATTCCTTTTCATTTCACATTCCACCTTTTCTTTTTTTTTTGCTTGTTCAAACATATTTTTCTTGTCATTTGTTTGTTGACAGCTCTGTTATTTTTATTTGCAAATCAAATTATGATAAATGAGATTTTTCATATGGTAATTTTGGCATATAAAGAATACTTTAAATTTACATTTAATGTAGCCACCATTTATTGGCATTCGCAGAAATAATTCTTCTTTAGGCATTTTCAAATGAATCATTTGACACAAGTCAGTCACGTTTCAGTTACAAGTAATTAATTAAATCATTCAAAGCATTATTGGCAATTTTGTAATGCATTTTGAGAACGCACAAATTACAGAAAATTAGAGAAATTTTCCACTTAACAGACATAAATAGCTTTATATGAGAATACACTTAATAATAAATGAATACTGTGACGTATACTTAATAAAATACATGTTCATTATACGACACGATGAGCAGTAGAAGTGATCGCTAACCATAAGATCGCACAGTGGTGCAAATGATTTTTTTTTGGTATTAACTCAGCGATTTCCAAACTACTAAACGGATTATGATGAAATTTGGAACATCAATAGAAAAGCAGTTTGGCTTTTTTAAGAATGTACAAGGACGTAGCTATCGGTAGCACAATGGGCTCTATAGTGGACCAAAGTTGCCCACCTCTAGTATTAAAAACTTTTGGGTCCATATAACCTTCAAAAATTTGGTCCGATCCGAAAGATTTTTACATTTTCGAAAACTTCTTCAAAAAATGAAGAAAACCCATGCTTACTAAACTACATTTTTATATTTGACACCTAACATTTTTTTTGCGTTTTTTTGCATGACTTCTGGCTTTTTTTGGGTTATAAATCTCTTTTGGTAAAACGAAAATTTTTTAATAAAATACTTTAAGTTTGCTGATAAATTTCTTTTTTAATTTAATTATATTAAATGTAAAGTTCTTAAGGTCTGTGCAAAAACGTAATAGGGCCAATTGTTAACAATTTTTAACCTCATTTAAAATTCCCTATGCATTGATGTAAATATATCTTATTTTAATAGAATAATATTGTTAAAATATATATAAGACTCAATTAAATATTCAAACAAAAAAAACTTAATAAAATTTTACACATGTAGAATTTCATAAATTCGAACAAGATAGACATTAGGGCGTCTCGAAAAAATAAAGCTCGCCATATACCATCGAATATAAAGCATTCCTATGAGGTAGTTTCGAAAAAAAATTTTTTAATTTTTTTCGTTGCACATTGGGGTCGCCAAAATACATTTTTCGTTATATCTTCGGCATTTACAGTCGGATCTCGAAGTGTGATATATCGATGTTTTTGTCTCGAAGAGGCCAACATTTTTCTTCAATAGTCATTATTCTCAGGTATCCGGTTCTAGTATTTATCTATCAGACCCCTGTTCCTACCACCCTAATGTACCACCCTAATATCAGAAAATTAAAGCTCTTAAAAAATCATTAAACTTTTACTAAGGAAGTTTTTCGATTTTTCAAACCGATCTATTACAAACAAGGAATTTCTTATTTTGTCGCACATAGGGATCGCCAAAATACATTTTTCGTTATATCTTCGCCATTTACTGTCGGATCTTAAAGTGTAATATATCGATGTTTTTGTCTAACGAAGGCCAATGTTTTGCGATATTAATCATTGACCTTAAATACATTCTTCTACATAGTACCTACCCAAGATATCTTAACTCATACAACAAGAATTATAAAAAATTAAAATCTTTTAATCAATTATGTTTTGAAAAGACTCAAGTTTGCTGTATTTTTGATATATTACACTTTAAGATCCGACAGTAAATGGAGAAGATATAACGAAAAATGTATTTTGGCGATCCCTATGTGCGGCAAAATAAGAAATTCCTTGTTTGTAATAGATCGGTTTGAAAAATCGAAAAACTTCCTAAGTAAGAGTTTAACAATTTTTTAAGAGCTTTAATTTTCTGATATTAGGGTTGTACATTAGGGTGCTAGGAACAGGGGTCTGATAGATAAATACTAGAACCGGATACCTGACAATAATTGGCCTCCTCGAGACAAAAACATCGATATATAACAGTTCGAGATCCGACTGTAAATGTCGAAGATATAACGAAAAATGTATTTTGGCGACCCCAATGTGCAACGAAAAAAATTAAAAAAAATTTTTTCGAAACTACCTCATAGCAATGCTTTATATTCGATGGTATACGGCGAACTTTATTTTTTCCCCATATAAGTCGAGACGCTCTAGTAGACATGTTATACATAAATGGAAAGGGAATTTAATATTCTTTTAATTGAGGTTAAAAATTTTGAACAATTTACAAATTGATTAATGACTTTTACGAGTATTAATAAAGTGTAACAACAATAATTTACATAATTTTTTAATATTACAGTGGTATCCCGGTTTAACGTATACTCAGTTTAACGTATTCGCGATTTAACGTACGGTTATATTTTATCCATTGAGTACCTTATATTACGAACAAACAGCCATTTTTTGTACTCGATATAAGGAATTTTTACAAAATAATAGTAAAACAAAATAGAAAACATTTGCATCCATTTTCTTTCGTTTTTGTGTACATTTTTGTAAGAGCGATTTTACTAAAAACAAAATATAATTTAAGAGCTTCATTTTCTTAGCTTACAAAAAAAAAATTGTCAAATTTGTAAAATTTAAAATTTGTACGTTACAAAATAATTTTTAACTTTTGTTTGTAAAACAAATGTTTGTCTTTTGCTTAAAACTTAACGTCATTTTTCTGAAGTACACAAAACTTCACAAAAATGACGTAAAATTTTATATTGATATCAAAATGCCTAAAAGAAAACGTTTAATTCTTAAAGAAAAATTAAACATTATTGGCAGTTATCAAAAGGGTCTGCTTCTAAGTGCTTTATCCAATAAATATTAGCTGCCAAAGTCATCAATATGCACAATTTTGAAATCAAAACCTAAACTTTTGAGTGAAATGGAAAAAACTAATTTTGGATAAAATAATAGAAACCCCTTAAAAAAAGTGAATTTCCAAGAATGGAAACAGAATTATTTAATTGGTTCTAAAATAAGAGGAAGACTAACCTTCCGATTAGTGGTCCTATATTAAAAGCAAAAGCCCTTGATCTACACAAAAAAACTATGGTGGACAATTTAATGCCAGCCATGGCTGGTTCTGTCGATTCAAAAAAAAGCTATGGAAATCGTTTAATACAGCAAAGTGGGGAGAAACTTTCTTCTAACAAAGAGTTAGCGCGGCCTTTAATAACTGAACAATTAAGTTGCCCAGCACAACTTATCCAGGGATGCTATATTTAACGCAGATGAAAGAGGGCTTTTTTTGCTAAGTTCTTCCTGAGGAAACTTATCCATTCAGGATGCTCAATAGGATGCTCCAGGAAGAAAAGTTTTAAAGGAAAGAGTTTCAAAGGAAAAAAATTAAACCTATGATGATAGGGAAATCGAAAAATCCAAGGGTATTCCGGAATAAAACCTTGCCAATAAAGTATGCTAATTTTCAAAATGCATGATTTCTACAGTAATTTTTAAAAAATTGGTTTATTACTCGTTTGTTCCATAGGTAAGTTTTCTCTAAACCAAGTTCAAGACTTAGTGTCTCAGTTAAGATTTTTTTAAATTCTAGATGGAATTTTTCTAAAGTTAATAAATCTTCCGCTAAAAGCTGTTTTAATTTTGAATAATGGTCCTTGCCACCCTCCTGCAGAATATTTGATTAAGGAAATGTGTGACGGTAAAATTTGGGTTTTGCATATGCCAAAAAAAAAAATGTCACAACGCTGATAGAACCTATAGACCAAAATGCCATAAAACTCGTTGAATTGCATTACAAAAGTAGCCTGTTGTCGAAAGTTATATCGTCCAATGAGGAAAATGTATTGACAGTTTTACAAAATTTAACATTATACGATGCTGCCACGATGATTTCATAGTCTTTTGAATCTGTAAAAGAAACATGTCTATGCTGTAATAAAATATTTCCTACAAATGACGATTTTGATTAAAGGATAACATTCCGTGGTCAAGATTATTACAGATTGACGAAAATGTCATAATGATCTCAAATGGGATGCTACTATATTTTTCCAAATGTAAGTGAAAGTCTGTATGTGTGTATCTTTAACAATTTTGTTGAAATTGTTTTAAAATTTATAGTTTAATTTAACACCAGACGATCTAAACGAATGGGTCAATGAAAATCATGATGATCCCATAAGCGCTGGAAGTGCTGAATGTGATGAAAATGAAGAAAGTGAGCTTCATCTAGAAATTGAAGTGAAAGTTGAATATTCGGATGCAATAAAGCACTTTGAGCAAATACTTCTTCTTCTTCTGTTATCATTGACTCCCAGTGGAGCATAGGGCCTCAGCCATCCTTTTATATCGGACTCTATTGTGAGATGTTAGGCATACATCATTCCATGAATAGTTTGCTGCTTGTAACTCCGCATCAATTGATCTTCTCCACGTTCTAGCAGGTGGACCAACACGACGGCCGCTTCCTTGTGGATTCCATCGAAGCGCTTGTTGAGCAATGTTGGTATTTGACCTTCGAAGTGTGTGGCCTATCCATCGCCATTTCCGTTGACATACCTCTGTGGAAGCAGGGATTTGGTTTGTTGCATTAAGTAGATCTTCATTTCTTATGCGATTCAGCCACCATATATTAAGAATTTGTCTTAAGCATTTGTTTGTAAAGGTTTGCAGTCGTTTATCGATGGCATTTGTGCGTTTCCATGTTTCGCAGCCGTAATACAGGATGGACTTGACATTCGAGTTATATATTCGTAACATAGTTGTTGTTGATATTTGCCGAGATTTCCAAATAGCTCGCAGGATGCCGAATGCAGATTTTGCCTTATTAATACGCGATTTAATATCCTCGTCTGCACCACCTATTGTAGTTACTAAACTTCCGAGGTAATTGAAGGTATCTACACGCCCAATAACCTCGTTATTCACATTGATGTGTGTCAACGGGTTTGCGCCATAGACTCCAGGCATAATCTTTGTCTTGGAAATATTAATTTCAAGACCAGCTATACGAGATTCAGCAGTAATAGCCAGAGCTTTGGCTTAGAAGACATATGTCATCGGCATGTTCCAAGTCCTCAAGTTGTTTAAAGGGTGTCCATTGGATACCGTGTTTACCATTTAGAGCCGTACGCATTGTGTTGTCGAAGACGAGGATAAAAAGTATAGGTGATAATATACATCCTTGTCTTACTCCAGTAGTAACATCGAACGGATCTGATAGTTTACCCTTGTGTAGGACTCGACTTTTAAAATCACGGCAAATATCAACAACAACTATGTTACGAATATATAACTCGAATGTCAAGTCCATCCTGTATTACAAAGGAATTATTTTAAATAACTTAAATATGTTTCACACTTTTTAAGTTAAATATTATTAGTTTTTTTTCTTCACTAAGTGCTAATATAAATGAAAATGATTTGAAGTATTTATTTTTCGTTTTTGTTATAAATGGAAATAAACAATTGTTGTTTGTTTTATTAAAATATAATTGTTTTATTTTTTAAATGTATTGAAAAAAAACTTATTTTTTAACGAATTTTTCGATATAACAAAAGGGCCTGACAATATAGAATTCGTTAAACCGGGATACCACTATACTTTGTATTTTTTTTTTTTTTTTTGCCAAAATCTCCAAACCTGAACAAGGTATTATGATCACATTTGGAAAGAGTATAAAAAAAAAAATTAGAAATTCAGAAATATAAGTTTCAAAATGAGTTCAGAAATTTTATTGATAATTTTTAAATACAGACACTTTTTGTAATAAATTTATGCAATTTTTTAACATAACGTTGTAATTTTTTGGCAAATGTCTCTAAAACTAAATAAGGTATTATGACCATTTTTGGGCACAGTATAAACTAATATATTAGAAATTTAGAAATGTAAATTTCTGAAAGAATTCTCAAATTTTAGCTAACATTTTTGAGTACAGAAGAATACGCTTTTCAAAAATTTGAGTTTTTTTTAACAAAATAAGCCGTTTATAGCCGGGACCCAAATAGATTATTACACAGACCTTAAAAACATATTTAATACAATTTAATTAAAAACAGTTTTGAAGTCCAAAATTAAATTTTTTACAGACACAAAAAACTTGAATTTTGTCTAAAAATTGGTAATTTTCGACCACCGCTGGTTATATGCTGCATGTCCAATTTTTTTAATGCACTTTATACGCATTTCTGAAGTCTAGTCTTTAGAAAATGTTAAAAAATAAAGTCTTTTGATAATAATTTTCAAAAAATAGCAAAAAAGATATGCTTTAAAAAAAATATTTTTTTCGGTACACAAGCTTCGAAAAACGTTTCTGTGTTATAAAGCTTATACAATTAAAATTTTTTTCTTCTGGTTCATTTGAAAATTTCTCAGCAATCTTATAGCTTTTTTTAATTCCAAAGGAGATTTATAAGCCAACAAAAGTCCAGAAGTCATGCCAAAAAAAGCAAAAATAATTTTTGGAAGCAAATATCTCTTAAACCAAAAGAAAAAATGTGGTACAGTAAGCACGTTTTTTCTAAAAAAAAAATGTTGGAATCTAATATCTCTTGAACCGAAATAAAAATGTGGTACAGTTAGCACGTTTTTTCTGAAGTTTTTTGAGCAGCTTTCAAAACTCTTTCGGATCGGAGGAAATTGTCGAAAGTTATCCGTACCTAAAGGTTTTACATATCCTAGGTGGGCAACTTTGGTCCACTGTGCTATCAATATTTACGTCTTTAAATATTGCCCTAAAACCCTAGCCTAATCCGTCTAGTAGTTCAGAAATTGCTGAGTTAATACCAAAAAAAAAAAACTTATTTGTACCACTCTATGCTGTCGCCCCAAGCATTATGTTGACAGTAATGAGTTTCTTAACTATTTTGCAACTTTAGATTCAAGATTCACTGCTGCTGGAGACTATGAGACCAAACACAACTTTTGGGGGTCTAGACTCAGGACACCAAGGGGAAGACAATTATTTGAGTCAATTATGTTCAATTACATAAAAGACTTTGTCGAGCTTGAGGTCAGTTTATAATTAATATTCTTTATTATCATCGATATTTCGATATCCAACGGATATCATTTTCAAGATATATGAGTAACAATAAAGTATGCAAAACACACGTCACACCAGCTTTACATACTTTATTGTCACGTGTGTTTTGCATACTTTATTGCTACTCATATATCTTGAAAATGATATCCGTTGGATATCGAAATATCGATGATAATAAAGAATATTAATTATAAACTGACCTCAAGCTCGACAAAGTCTTTTATTTAATTATACAAACAAGGTCGAAAAATCACTAATATTAAGTCAATTATGTTCGATAAACTAGATTCCATATTTAGCGGTCAGCCAATGTGTTGGCTGACAAAATCTCTAAAATCATTAACTATGCGGTTACAGAAGGTCTTAAAAGTGAATTTCTATTAGCGATTTCTTCAGTTAAACTATAATCGGATCATTCCCCAACGATTTTAAACTTGTGAAGTACTCTTGTTATTACTGAAAGGCAAAATAATTGTTTCCCAAACAAGAAAACAGTCTGGCTGAAATACATATAAAATGTATTTAAAATGAAAAAGAAAAAATAAATGGTTATCCATTTTGCGGTTTAAAAAGTGAACGAAAAAAATACATATAAAAGATTTATTTCATGATATTTCTTTTTTATACCCACGATCAAAAAGAATGGGGGGTATATTCAGATTGTCATTCCGTTTGTAATTTCCTTGATATTGGCTCAAAAATCAAAAACGTTGTATATTCTGAATCCTTATAAAATTCTAAGACGATTGAGCGATGTCCGTCTGTCTGTCCGTCTATATTTCTGTCTGTTGAAATCACGATAACGCCTAAACGAAAAGAACTAGCTCAGTTAAACTTAGTAAAAACATTCATCATCTCTGAGAAAATTTTGGTATTGAAATTGGGCAAAATCGGGTAACATTTGACCATAGCTCCCGTATAACCTCGCCTACACAAATCGCTTATTTGCTAATAAATAACAAACTATTAAAGCTATGATGATAAAATGTGGTATATAGAAGTTTTGCATAAGCCCTAGGCAGCCTATACAATTTCATCAAAATCGGTTCACATTTAGTCATAGCTCCCATACAAAAAACTTACTGAAACAGCAAAAAATTCACCTAAAATACACTTAAATGCCAATAAATCTAAAACTATAACAGATATAACCCCTTAATTTAGCACGAGGAAGTCTTATGTCAATGCCAACCAGTGTACAATTTTGTCACAATTGGTCACCATTTGACCATAGCTCCCATATAAAAAATTTACGGAAACACAAAAATACAAAAAGAAAAGGGGGTTTATGTCCGTCTGTCCGTCAGATAAAAGTCCCATAGCGCCTTAACGAAAAGGGCTACAGTAACAAACAACATTTTACAAAAGGAAGTCTTATGTGAATGCAAGACAGTGTGCAAAATTTTGTTACAATCGGTTACTATTTGACCATAGCTCCCATATAAAAATCTTACGGAAACACAAAAATACAAAAAGAAAAGACGGTTTATGTCCGTCTTTCCGTCAGAGAAAAGCGCGATTGCTCCTTAACTACAAAAGCTAGAGAGACAAAATTTAGCAAATGTATTTTCGATATGTTATAGAAATTGTGTACTGAAAATGAGTAAAATCGGTTCACATTTAGTTAGAGCTCCCATATAACACTGCCCTGGGAATCACATTTATGCTGATAAATTTAATAAAATTGTAAAATCTATGACTACTAAATTTAGAACAGAGAAGTTTTATGCAACTTTCAGTCAGTATGTCAAATTTTATAGGAAACGGTCCATTTTTGACCATAGCTTTCATATAAAAATCGCTCCCTGTAACCACTAAAATGCCACAAACGCCAGTTAAAACCTACTAAGTTATAAAGCATGTCAGCTATGACCACTAAATTTTGCACAAATAAACCTTATATTAATACCAGAAAATATATAAAATTTTGTAAAAATCGATCAACAGTTGGCTATAGTTCTTATATATATAACATCCCCTTTTTATATCTACATCGTTTAAAGCAAGCATTGATTACTTTGAAGTAATTTTCGACCACTTTTTAACACATATTGACGGTATTTTAGCCATAACTTGACGAATGTTGGTTTTCGCGTAGACCACAAAAAAGTCTAATGGTGTCAAATCGCATGATCTTGGTGGCCAGTTGATATTGCCACGGCGAGAAATTGCGCGGCTAGGAAATGTCTCTTGCAATAAAGCCATATTCGCTCGAGTTGTGTGGCATGTGGCACCGCCTTGTTGAAACCACATATTCTCAAAGTCATATTCTTTAATAATGTGGCGTAAAACAGTCCGAATTCCAGAGAACAACAAGGAATCGACACATCCGGGTTTTCGGCAACACTTTCACTTACAGCAGCAATATTTTCAGTGGAACAAGCGCAACGATGATGCACAGGTCTTACAATATTTGTAACCGCTCCAGTCTCTTCAAATTTTTGCACAATTTTGCTAATTGCTTGCGTAGTTTGACGATTATGTTAACCATATTTTCCTCTTAAACCACGATATGTTGGCTGTTGCAGAATCACCATTTCTTGTGGTATGTTTTGATAATTTTTATGCGTTGTGTATTACTTAAGCGATCCATTTTCGTCAATAGCAGACTTTCAACTGAAAAGAAAAAAAAATTTAACAACTTAGTTTGATAGATGTCGAAGTCCTATACTTTTAAAACCACGAAATGGATAACCTGATATGACATTTCGCAATTTGTAAATAATTTACAGAAATGAGAAAAGATAAACTAATACCAAAATACTTGGATCTATAATTTTTGCGTACACTCAGAATATTATGTAAGTAAAATTAACTTAAAATGTAATTTGAAATGAATGAATATTCATTTAAAAACCGGTCAACTGATTTTTCATTCAAATTAAATAAATATTTCATTTAAATTTAACTGACAAATATTTAAACTACATTTTCAGTTTTAAAAACGGAATATTCAGTTGTTTTCAAAAAAATTACTGACAAAAATTTAAACTACATTTTTAGTATAAAAAACGGAAATTTTCATTTATTTTTAAAAAAATTGAATGGTAAAAAACTACGTAAAATTTCCGTAAAACGGACAATTTTCATTTGTTTTTGTAATTAACGTAACATAAAAGACGAAACCATAAAAAGGTTATACCCTTTAAGGCATCAAAAAACCAAACAGACAAAACAAAGTTTGTTGTTTGCTTAGGCCATACCCCATGATAGGCGGCCAGTATTATAAAAAGCTTCTTCAGTAAGCAAACCTAAGATACTTAAGGAAAACCAATAATTAAGCAAATACGAATTATATTTGATACAATAATTGAAAAAATTTATAAAAACTAAACAACTGATATTTTCAAATGTTACGGATTTTCAGTATTTTTTTGTAGGTTGCTTTTTAAACAAATGTATAAAAATGTTAAAAATCAATTTTCATATAAATTTAAATGAATATTCATTTGAAAACAACATAACCGAAAATTTCCTAAACAACATACAATCAGTTACTGTAATAATTTCCTGAGTGTATGAAAACTATGAAATGATCGCACATTTAACGCAACAGACTCGCAATTGTAATTTGTATTTTATTTGGCAAAAATGGTAAAATTATAGAGGAAGAAAGCTTTCAAATATAATGTGATGTCAGTTAGAATAAAACATTTTTCAATTATCATCTGATCAGATAAAATTGTACAGAAAAAAGCGAAAGTTCTTATGGTGATAGTAAGGTAGTCAACTTTAATTCTCTGGTTTATCTTTTATTGTTGATAGGCTTGCACAACATGCTACAGATTAAACTCATACATTTGTTTATCAATTCATATGAAATAAACTTCTCGCTTTATATCACATCATATATGACATAAAAAAATGATATGAAATAAACTTCTCGCTTTATATCACATCATATATGACATAAAAAAATGATAACAAAAATTTTAAATAAATAAAAATTTTAAAGCAAAACCATTTTTCCTACTTATCACAATGATATGTATGCGTAAGGCTCACCCCCTGAGTGTTGGTCCAAAATTTAAATAAAAAAAAGCTTCTCAGTGTGTTTTTTGTTAAATGTTTTCCATATAAATTACTTTTTGTTTTTTTTAGTATAATTTATACATTTTTTATATATATCATACTATTAGGAGTCTTCTTCTCCTGAAGTTGTTAAAACTTAAATCAGATTTTTTCTGGCAACAACTCTACATTAAATAGATATACATATTTCATATACTACATACAAAATACCTTAACTAGATATGTATGTATTTTTAACGACCAAATTCGATAGGATCGTATGTTGGAACGAACCACAATAAGTACTCCACAAAGACATAATAATAACAATGTATATATGTATGTATGTATGTGCTCGTACCT
Source organism: Stomorhina lunata (assembly GCA_933228675.1). Classification (NCBI taxonomy): domain Eukaryota; kingdom Metazoa; phylum Arthropoda; class Insecta; order Diptera; family Rhiniidae; genus Stomorhina; species Stomorhina lunata. The sequence goes on along the minus strand of OW121741.1, from coordinate 46,454,911 downwards.
CTATCATCCGATTTTGCTTTAGGTCTGTTGCTGCCATTAACTACAAACATATCACCACTACCTCTACCGACGACAGTCACCAAGAGCATCATCCTTTGTATCGTTTATGCAGACAAACGCAAGAAACACATACTATTCTTGAGTACGTTAAAATATATATACTTAGATATTTATTTATGTATGTTAGGGTGACAATGGCTTGTATGTAAGAAAATTTTTGTTCGAAATTTACAGTCTTTTCAAAGGAATATTGCAACAATTAGTCTAAAAATTTAGTTCTGAAAATTTGAATCCAATTGGACAATGTTCTAAGGGCGCGTATTGGGAAAATGTTTTTTCTATTTTTGTTTTTACGAAATATTAACAAAAATAAAATATTAAGATTGAATACATGTAAAATTTACCGAGCATCTACTCGAATTATGTCTAGAAATTTTCATTTTTGCGAAATTCTTCTGTTTTAAATCGCAGGTACGACCTGTTCAAGGTATCGGACTAAACTTGTTTGACACACTGTTTTAACACATCGATATACGATTTCTTAATTTTTAATATTTGTTAAACAAAATTTACAAAAAAAAAAAAACAAGTAAGAAAGTACTATAGTCGGTCAAGCCCGACCATACGATTCCCTTCATCACTAAGGTCAAAGTTGTTCTTTTTCCTGTATAAAGACAAATATTTGCTAAATTTTGTTATCATAAAAACATATTCTCAAAACTTACACATTTCGACTGTTTCCGCCATTTGGACTTATATGAGAGCTAGGATCATATGTATACCGATTATTATGAAACTTGGCAAATTGATTACAGTTGCTACAAAAATTATGTATGCAAAAAATAAACTTAAAATTGTCATTATCTACGGACTTAGTTTTAGTGAATTTTGTCTCATTTAGTGCGTTTTGAGAAATGAATTTGTATGGGAGCTATGGTCAAATGTGGACCGATTTCAACGAAATCTTGTACAGTGATTTAGGTTAACATAAGCAGTATTTGATTTAAATTTCATGAACAAATATGGATTTTTGTGGCCAATATATCATTTCCGGGAAGTAGGACCTATGGGAGGTACCATAAATAATGGACCGATTTTGACGATTTTTAATAGCCATGGTCCGATTATTTAGAATTGCGACCTGTAGTTTGATTACAAGGTTTACATGGGGGTCCAGCCAGCCAGCCGTCCAGCCAGTCAGCCAGACATCGCTAAATCGACTCAGAAAGTGATTCTAAGCCTATTGGTATACTAAAAGATGGGTCTAAGATAAATATTTCTTTGCGTTTCATACATCAGCACAAACTTATAATACCCTTTACACCTATGGTGGTGAAGGGTATAATTAAAAAATGTCGGTTTAAAAAATCGCGACCTGAGATATTTTATACAAAACTGAACTATTTAGTACTTACAAGCCATTAAATAAATTTCTTTATTTACAAAAAAATTTTGGTGCATATTCTTAGGCGCGTTTTCAGGGCATGCATATCCGGGGAAAACTTAGTTTTCTTTAATACATTGTTAATTCTTGTAAAAAATTAACTATTTTTGGTTGAAATTTCTCCAAAACATAAAAATAGCCCATTTTTCAAAGAGCTCTTAAACTTTGGACTCGATGGTAGTCTATAGAACGTTATTCGATTTGGCTGAAATTTTCAGAATAGAATTTTTTAAACTCGTGTCATAATATTTCGTTGAATTACCTTTAAAATTAAAGAAAAAAATGTACGCTGTCACCCTAATGTACACTAGGGTGGCAGTTATTGTGACTTAGTTATAATAACTTATAATGACTTAGTTATAATAACTTTATTATTTTTATAGAATATAATCAAATGAGTTCTGAAATTGTTTTCTATAATTTTTTATTTTAAATGTTATTAAAAAATATTTTCTTGAATCAAGAAGTCATAAATTCTTATAAAAAAATAAATAAAATTTTATAACATTTCTTAATCTCCTTCTTCTTCTATCTTCTATATCTATAAAAAAATATCCGCATCTGTTTGTCTGTTTGTATGTTGTTTATTGGGAAGGATCTCCGAAACTAGCAGACCGATTTTTCTGAAATTTTGACTGTGTAGTATGGTGTGGCCGGAACCTAACTGGACTTACGGTTCATGCCAAATATCTAGGAGTGATCCTTGACTCTAAGCTGTCCTGGAACTTAAATACCCGTTCTAGGGTGTCTAAGGCCTATCGCAATATATCAAATACCGCCTGGATCTTTGAAATGGTTGCTAAACCTATACTCATGTATGGCGCTGTCGTCTGGTGGCCTGCCCTAAACAAGGCTAATCAGCGAGGATCCTTTGTCAAGGTTCTCAGATCAGCTGCCCTCATTATTACGGGTGCCCTAAGAACTACACCCTCAAAGGCACTCTTTGTTATGATCAACTGGCTAACATTGACTACTCCATTCCCTCCCTCGTTTTCGAACAACTCTTCTCTATGGATATCTCAGGAACTCTACCTGCTTCTACAGTAGTGACACTGTATATCTACCCAGACGAATCCAAATCGGCTCATGGGGTGGGAGGGGGCTTCTTTATCCCACTCTATGGGACAAAAGTAAAATTCAAGCTCTCCTCACAATGCAGTATTCTATAAGTTGAAATCGCAGCTATTTATAGGGCGAGCAAATGGCTCACGTACCATCGAGTATACTCAAACGATATTCGCTTTTGTACTGATAGCCTTGCCGCAATCCACTCTTTATCATCGGTCTACACGACATCCGTTCTCATACGCGAATGCCGGGCATCCCTCAATGAGATGGCGAGACATTCAAATATTGAACTTTTCTGGGTACACAGTCATAGTAATGTACCAGGCAATATCACTGCGGACAACCTAGCGAAAGGTGGTGCTCTCCTTGGTCAGGAGTACATTGACCAATTCATAGGTTTACCGCTTTCTGCATACAAACTGCTCATTAAGCAGTTTCTTTTTAGGTCCGCACAGACCAACTGGTCCACAGAAACGACCTGTTCGATATCTAGACTTTCATGGCCAACTTACGACTGTAAGCGTTCTGTAATCTTGGTTAGCTTTTCGCGCCAAAGACTTCGCACCCTCATCTCAGTACTCACAGGACACTGGGTGATAGGTTCTCATGCTAGAAGACTTAATCTTCATAGTAATGATTATTGCAGAAGCTGCCACAACGTAGAGGAAGAGGAAACCGTCACTCACTTCCTCTGCCATTGCCCAGCCCAGCCCTTGCTGATATTAGGAAAATCCACTTGGGATTCCCTTTTTCACATGATCTATCAGAGATCGCGGACCTCAGTATTCGCAATATTTGCTCCTTCATTGGTGCAACAGGATGGCTCTAACTAAGTCTCTAATATCTTTTTTGGTAGTTTAGATAAATTTCTCCTTCTCTTCTATCCATTTGCAGGAATTACAAAGGGACCTCTCTGGACCCAAGTGACGCGGACCATATGGGCTGCATCCTGCCTAACCTAACTTAACATGGTGTGGCCGGTGGTGAAATCTCAAGTGGGCGTGACCCCTCCCATATAAGTCAGATTTTAAAAATTACAATTATGGATGATCAAACCGACCGATTTTTCTGAAATTTATACAGTGTGGTAAGGTGCGACCAATGGATAAAATAGGCCAGTTTTTTTTTTCAAATCTCAAGTGGGCGTGACCCCTCATACAAGTCAGATTTTAAAACATACAAATATGGATGATTAAACCGACCGATTTTTCTGAAATTTAGACAGTGGAGTAAGGTGTGACAGGTAATTAAAATAGCCTAGGGTTTTTTCTGAAATCTCAAGTGGGCGTGACCCTTCCCATATAACTCATATATTAAAAATGACAAATATAGATGACCGAGCGGACCGATTTTTCTGAAATTTTGACAGTATGTTAAGGTGTAACCGGTAGGTAAAATAGGTCAGGTTTTTTTTTTGAAATCTCAAGTGGGCATGACCCCTTCCGTATTAGTCAAATATTTAAAATGACAAATATGGATGACCGAACTGACCCATTTTTCTGAAATGAAGACAGTATGGTAAGGTGTGACCGGTGGTTAAAATAGGAGAGGTTTTTTTCTGAAATCTCAAGCGGGCGGTGCCTCTCCCATATAACTCATATATTAAAAATGACAAATATAGATGGCCGAGCGGACCGATTTTTCTGAAATTTTGACAGTATGTTAAGGTGTAACCTGTAGGTAAAATAGGTCAGGTTTTTTTTTGAAATCTCAAGTGGGCATGACCCCTCCCATATTAGTCAAATATTTAAAATGACAAATATGGATGACCGAACTGACCGATTTTTCTGAAAGGCGTGACCGGTGGTTAAAATAGGAGAGGTTTTTTTCTGAAATCTCAAGCGGGCGGTGCCTCTCCCATATAACTCATATATTAAAAATGACAAATATAGATGACCGATCGGGCCGATTTTTCTAACAGTAATTTGTTAAAAACTTTAACTGCCAACCCGGGCAACGCCGGGTAAAATCAGCTAGTAACTAATAAATTCACTAGTGTGGAACGTATTACTTCAAAAAAATTTCCCATATATGTTACAGTGTGCTCGGTTTTGACTTTTTTACCGACAAAATTAATATCTATTGGGTAAAGATAATTCGAGTGCGCTGAATTCAATGGAGCTAGTTTTTTTAATTAGGTTAGCTCTAGTTTTGGAGATAACGTTATTTAAAAATTGGAGGAGTTTGCGTAGCTCGAAAACTGTTTGTTTTCATTAAATAAAAAAAATATTTTTTTTTTCTGAAAAAATTACATAAATAATCGCAAAACAAAATCAAAAAAAATATTTTTTTTGCAAACAAAAAATTTTTTGTCCAAAACGACTGCTTGGATAAAAATAATTTGTGTTTCTGAAAGATAACTTTGTTGCCGAATTTCGTTGTTTTACTTAGTTCAAGAAAATAATATTTATTGCGCAACCTCCTACATTTTATAAATAACGCTATATCTCGAAAACTAGAGCTAACCTGAAAAAAAAAACGGTTAGTTCCATTGAATTCAGCGTACTCGAATTATCTTTGCCCACTAGGTCTCCCGTTTATCGGTTTTTTCAATTTTTGTTGGATTTTTTTTAAATGTGTATTACCTTAATATCTGATTCAAGAATTTAAGACAAAATTGTCCAACAATAGTTAAAATTTAGAGAATAATATTGAAGTTGTGTTAACTTTTAAATCACACTTATAAATCAATACCTGTTAGTTTACGACACTTACAAATTATCTCCCTAACTCATAAAAGAAAAATAAAATTTGAAATAGTCTTTTTATTTAGAACTGCTGGGTATATTTTGAACACATTGTATTCCTGCATATAAGTATGTCATTCCATACAGATGATGACAATGAACGGGTTAATATCTTGTGGGCCGTATCAAAATATATGTATGACAGAAAAAACTTTCTGTTGGTCGTTCGTTTGGCAAACTCACAAATGTTTTATTTTTATTTTCGACTGCTTTTTATGTTTCGGACTTTTTGTTTTTCGTCCTTCACTCTTATTGTCTCATTTTTAGTTTTGAATTCATTCTCATGATTTGAAAACATTTTCACCTGCTGTGATGTACAAAAGCAGATGAATGTATGTGTCAGTACCTACCAGATATTATACATAGGTAGATAAAAGTTGGGTTAAGGGTCACATTCAAAAGTTTTTGTTGTGATAGGTCATTATATGAAAACATATAGATGCAATATACATATGCACTCGTACATATATACATTCGTTATGTATATATGTGTTCTTTTCTACCAACATAAAATTCTAGTAAATCATGTCGAATCAACTGAATTCTATTGAAAAATGTTTTCAATTTTATAGCAAATTTCAGTCTACTCATTTTCTTGTTTATTTTTCTACTTTCGATGTTTTGCAATATTACATTGCTACCAAAAGGAGAAATCATGACAATATTAGAACATTTTTAAATTAACATGACAGCCCATACACAGTTTGTTCTATGGTAACCACATATTGGAATTCTATTAAAATCATAGCTCAGTTTGAATGATGTGGAACAACTCCAGCAGCCGTTCAATAAAATTCTGATGAATTACGGAAACATATTAAACACTGAACATTTAAATTATGCAATACTTTTAAATTGATGAAATACTTCCATCATTTCCCTGGACAATACGAAATAACATCGATTTCGATTTGTTGCAACATGGTTGGCTCTAAACTTGCATACTCGTACATAATTACATATATACACAAGTATGAGTATGAATTGAAATTTTAAGCTCAGAAGTTATTGTTGTTTCTTTGTTTTAAGAGAAATTGAGGTTCTCCTAAATGTAGGAGTTTTGAAATTTAATACCTAAATAAGAAGGTATTACATAAGTAATTAGAATGTAAGTGTGTTTATATTTATGCCAAATTTTATTATCGTAACTTAAACTTTCGATTAGTCGTTGTTTAAATGTTAACAACTTGTTAAATATTATCAACTAATTCGTATTTAAAGTACAAAATTTTGCACCGATTACACTAGTTTACAAAATTTATTAATGGCCTTCTTTAAATGTGATTTTGTTATGTTTGAAAGGGATTGTTCGATTTTGTTGAACGTCACACAAAATAAAAGCAAATAAAATTATTTTTATTTCGTTTTAAAATAATTACAAAGTAAATTGTTTTTTATAAAAAATTTATAAAAAAAAACAGAAGATATCAAAAAACTACAATTTTTATTACATGATCTTAAAGCTGTGAATATAAGGGACCGTTACAATTATGACATTTATAATAAAAATCAAGATATAATTGTTAGTTTACGATTTTTATTTTTTTTTTTTTTTTGGCAGAAATAATTTTTATTTTATGATTTTTATTTTTTTTTGTCAAATATATTTGTCAAATTCTGACAAATATTTTTTTTTGGCAAAAATATTTGTCAAGGTCTGACAAATATTTTTTTTGGCAAAAATATTTGTCAAGATCTGATTTTTATTTATTTTTAACAGAAATAATTGTTATTCTGATTTAAATTTTTTTTTTGTCAAAAATATTTGTCAAATAAAAAACGCAAAAATAAAAAAAATCAATACAGATTTTAAAAAATTTTTTAAAATTTCCCATAATTACGGTAAATTTTAAAAAATTTTCAATAAAAATGAAAATTTTGAAAATTTCCCATAAAAACGTAGTATTTGAAATTTTCCCATAAAAATGGAAAATTTTAAAAATTTCTTGTAAAAAGGGGAAATTTTGAATATTCTTTTTTAAAATGTGAAATTTTGAAAATTTCCTATATAAATAGGATATTATAAAAATTTTCTGTAAAAATGGGAAATTTTGAAAATTTCCCATAAAAATGGGAAATTTTGAAAACTTCATCTAAAAACGGGAAATTTTGAAAATGGGATATTTTCAAAATTTCCCTTTTTTATGGGATATTTTCAAAATTTCCCTTTTTTATGGGAAATTTTCAGTATTTCCACTTTTTATGGGAAATTTTCAAAATTTCCATTTTTTATGGGAAATTTTCACAATTTCCCTTTTTTATTGGAAATTTTCAAAATTTCCCTTTTTATGGGAAATTTTCAAAATTTCCCTTTTTATGGGAAATTTTCAAAATTACCCGTTTTTATGGGAAATTTTCAAAATTTCCCTTTTTTATGGAAAATTTTCAAAATTTCCCTTTTTTATGAGAAATTTTCAAGTTTTCACATTTTAGAAAAGAATATTCAAAATTTCCCCTTTTTATAAGAAATTTTTAAAATTTCCCATTTTTATGGGAAAATTTCAAATAGTAAGTTTTTTATGGGATATTTTCAAAATTTTAATTTTTATTGAAAATTTTTTAAAATTTACCGTAATTATGTGAATTTTTCATTTTTTTTAAATTCTGTATTGATTTTTTTATTTTTGCGTTTTTTATTTGACAAATATTTTTGACAAAAAAAAATTAAATCAGAAAAACAATTATTTCTGTTAAAATTAAATAAAAATCAGATCTTGACAAATATTTTTGCCAACAAAAATATTTGTCAGATCTTGACAAATATTTTTGCCAAAAAAAATATTTGTCAGAATTTGACAAATATATTTGACAAAAAAAATAAAAATCGTAAAATTAAAATTATTTTTGAAAAAAATAATAAAAATCAAAAATTTAAAAATAAAATATAGTGGAAAACAAGCAAAATTATGTTTTCAAATTAGTTCTGCGATATTTCCATATGATTGCTTTTTTTCTTTGAAAATTCAAGCATAATTATTATTTTCGGTCCCTGGTGAATATTCTAAAAAAATAAGTCTTAAATCCAAGTATACTGGAAATGGCTATTAAAAAAAATCAATTGAAGATACAGCAAGACTATAAGATATCCTATACCATTGAGGTCAAATATCATATCGTTTTCTTGCACAAAGACGTCTATTTGCTATTTTTTTTATACCCACCATCAAAAAGAATGGGGGGTATATTGAGATTGTCATTCCGTTTGTAATTTCCTTAATAATGGCTCAAAAACCAAAAACGATATATATTCTGAATCCTTATGATATTCTAAGACGATTGAGCGATGTCCGTCTGTCTGTCTGTTGAAATCACGATAACGTCTAAACGAAAAGAGCTAGCTAACTGAAACTTAGCAAAAGCATTCTTCATCTATGAGAAAATTTTGGTATTGAAATTGGGCAAAATCGGTTAGCATTTGACCAAAGCTCCCGTATAACCTCGTCTAGGCTAATCGCTTATTTGCTAATAAATGACAAATTATAACAGCTATGATGACAAAATTTGGTATCTAGAAGTTTTACATAAGCACTAGACAGCATATAAAATTTCATCAAAATCGGTTCACATTTAGCCATAGCTCCCATACAAAAAACTTACGGAAACAGCCAAAATTTCACCTCAAATACACTTAAATGCCAATAAATCTAAAACTATAATAGATATAATCACTAAATTCAGCACGAGGAGGTCTTATGTCAATGTCAGCAAGTGTGCAAAAATTTGTCGCAATCGGTCACTATTTGACCCAGCTCCCATATAAAAAATTTACGAAAACACAAAAATTCAAAATGAAAAGGGGATTTATGTCCGTCTGTCCGTCAGATAAAAGCACGATAGCGCCTTAACGAAAAGAGCTAGAGGGACAAAAGTATTTTGGATATCTTTTAAAAGATGTGTGTTGAAAATGGACAAAATCGGTTCAAATTTAGTTAGAGCTCCCATATAACCCCGCCCGGGAAACACATTAGTGCTGATAAATTGAATACAATTGTAATAGCTATGACGTCAAATTTAAAATAGGGAAGTTTTATGCAATTTTTGATAAGTTTATCAAATTTTATAGGAATCAGTCCATATTTGACTTTAGCTTTCATATAAAAAACACTCACGGAAACCAAAAATTTTGGCAAAGGCCAGTTAAAAGCTATTAAATTAGAAACTATGATAGCTATGGCCACTAAATTTTGCAAGAATAAGCTCTATATATATATATAGAATTTTGTTGCAATCGGTCAACATTTGGCTATAATTCTTATATTCTTTTATATCTACAATCAAAAAGATTTGGAGGTACATTTATTATATTAAGATTGCACCTATGAAATTATATAGGCATCAATCAATGTTCAGCCCAGACTTTATATAAATATATGATATAATATATGCCGTATTACTATTAACGTGTTTAGCCTAACTACATATTAACGAAAAGTATTTAACAACTTATTAATGTAAGACTATACCCGGTTATGAGACCGAATTTTGATCAAAGTAAATACTGGGAAAACCACTAAAATATTTTTAAATGTTGAACTATAAAGCTACGGCAACCGAATTTAGTCCAAAGGTTTTACCAACAATACCAATTAGCTTAGCGATTTTTTCAGTTTTGGTCCAGATTTTGAATTAGATGCACCCTTGTAGATATATGAGATATGTTTCTAAATTTAACACAATTTGATGGCGGGTATATAAGATTCGGCACAGCCGAATATAACACTCTTACTTGTTTTAAAATTAAGTTTGTTTAGTAAATACAAAATTGAATTATCATTAAATTTTGCTGAATTTGAACTTTTATTATTTGGCAGTCGAAAAATTAAAAATGAAAGAAAAATCAGTTGAATTTAAAGAATTTTACAGTAGTTTTTCGATAGTCAAAGAATTGAAAATAACCAAAAATTTAGTTTGATTTTAAAATATTTGTGGTTTATTTTTTGTCAGTTAAAAAATTGAAGATAACTGAAACTTTCGTTTGTAGTTTATTTTTTGTAAGTTAAAACTTTGCAAACAAATGCTTGGGGCAAATCCTTAATATATAGTGGCCAAATCGCATAAGAAATGAAGATCTACTAAACGCTACAAACCAAATCCCTTCTTCTATAGAGGTATGTCAACGGAAATGGCGGTGGATAGGCCACACACTTCGAAGGCCAAATACCAACATTGCTCGACAAGCGCTTCGTTGGAATCCACAAGGAAGCGGCCGTCGTGTTGGTGCACCTGCTAGAACGTGGAGAAGGTCAATTAAAGCGGAGTTACAAGCAGCAAACTATTCATGGAATGATGTATGCCTAACATCTCGCAATAGAGTTCGATATAAAAGGATGGTTGAGGCCCTATGCTCCACTGGGAGTCAAAGATAACAGAAGAAAGTTAAAAAATTGAAAATAAAGGAACTTTAATTCGATTTGAAAAATTTTACAGTTATTCTTTTGATAGTCAAGAAATTGAAAATAACTGAAAAATTTGTTTGATTTAAAAAATTTGCTAGTTGTTTTTCCGGCAGTTAAAATTTACAAATTAATTTTAAATGAATAATTTAAATGAATTTTTCTTCGAATTTGAATGAAAATGTAGTCAACCGCTTTTTAAATAAAAATTCATTAACTTTTAATTACATTTTCATTTATTTTTACCCGCATAATATTCTGGGTGTAAGATATTTTTAAAAAAATTCCTATAAATATAAATTTTTGAAAAGTTTCCTATAAAAAATACTATAATTTAAGAAAAGTATTTTTATGGGAAATTGAATTCCGACAATTTTTATTTTTGACAATGCACAGTAGGAAATTACTGCCAAAAACTTCCATAGTTGTTGTTAATTATACCCTTCACCACCATAGGTGAAAAGGGTATTATAAGTTTGTGCTGATGTATGTAACGCATAGAAATATTTGTCTTTTAGTATACCTTTTAGTATACCAATAGGCTTAGAATCACTTTCTGAGTCGATTTAGCGATTTCCGTCCGTCCTGACTGGCTGGACCCCCATGTAAACCTTGTAATCAAACTACAGGTCGCAATTCTAAAGATAATTTAATGAAATTTGGCACAGATCATTTTTTTGATAATGGGACCATGGCTATTGAAATTCGTTAAAATCGGTCCATTATTTATGGTACCTCCCATAGGTCCCACTTCCCGGAATTGATATATTGGCCACAAATATCAATATTTTTTCATGAAATTTAAATCAAATACTGCTTATGTCAACTAAAATCACTGTATCAAATTTCGGTCCACATTTGACCATAGCCCCCATACAAACTTTTCTTTAAAAACGCACTAAATGAGACAAAAATCACTAAAAAGCTCGTAAATCTGAAGATAATGGGAATTTTAAGTTTATTTTTTACATAGGGTAGGAGGGGGACCATTTGCCATAATTTTCTTTAAAACTAACTTTTTTGATGCTGTAATCGATTTTATATTCTTTTATAATTGATATTCTATATCTCAAATTTAGACTGCTGTAGCTTTCATATTTAAAACGTCAGGCATGATTTATTGTTTCAGCTGATCCTGAAAAAATATTTTGCTACAAGTATTTTTGTAATATTTTCCTTCGTTTTTTTTTTCTTATCCTAAGAAATTATTCATTAGTTTAGTAAACAATATAGTATTGAGAACAAATATTTTAAGTTTTTATCAATAAATCTATTTCTTATGTGAAAAATAGTTCTTTACATCTAACGACTCAACATGGGGCACATTTGCCATACACATATAACAAAGCAACTCGTCGACATTTTTTTGAGCCCGACATTTGTAATATTCCTAAAAAGGATATCGTATTTTGGTTGCAAGGCCCAATCCATCTTAAATCTTAACATTTTTTTTAATGTTGATATGTCACAGTACAATGTTAACAGAGGCCCAATAATTTAAATTTTGATCTCTGAATTTTTTACTGTTTTGTTTAATTTATCCATGTGAAATGAACTTGAATTAATTTTTTGGTTTGTTTGTTTTGTAATTAAAGCTTTATATGAATAAAAATTTACTTTCATATAACAATTTTTTTACTTCTTTTTTTGTACCAAACTTTTTGGCAAAAGTGCCCCATGGATGGGGCACATTGGCCACTTTCAGTTAATTTGCTATTTTTCAAATTTGATACATAAAGAAAAGCCGTAGGCAATCTGCACCAACACAGTTTAAAGCTAACATATATAGGTACCTATAAAGAACAAAAAAATTATGATAACTCTCACGGTAAGAAACCTAGAGCACTTAAAAAAAAGGGGCAAATCCTCCCCCTTCTACCCTACATAATATTTGTAACAACTGTAATCAATTTGCCTAATTTCGAGATAATCGGTCCACATTTGAAACTAGCTCTCATATAAGTCCAAATGTTGGAAGCAGCCAAAAGGGAATTTTGGAACCTTTGCCTCTAAGAGGGTAAAAACGGGTAAAAAGGGCAAAAAATCGAAAAGGCTATATCTACTAAAGTAATAGGCATAGAAACAAAATTTAAATTATGTTTTGAATAGCTTTCAAAAAAGCTGATAGGTGTTTGGTACTTTTTTCAATTTGTGCCCAATAGGGGGTAAAAAAGGGTGAAAATAGTTTTTTTGGTACCATTTTTAGGCCACTTTTATCTTTTGAACCAAACAATATAGAAAAGAATTTTGTAATGCAATGAATAAATGTGAGAAAAATATTGAACACGTGTTTGGTACTTTTTTGATTGCTGGGGCCAAAATGGGTAAAAAAGGGATAAAATGATAGCCCAACACCTCATGATGTAATATAAATAGGAACAATATGTTAACTGCGTTTATATAAAAAGTACCGAATTCAGTTGGTACTAAGTACCAAATATGCATATATAACTTTTTTTTAATTAGGGGATAAAAGGGGAAAAAGTTGGTAATGTTATAACTTTTTAACAAATTAATGTTTTTCTGTCTATATGTCCTTTATAGAATAGTAAACTATGCATTTAACCATGTTATGCTCATGCAATGATCCTTAGCTAAAGTTATTGCGCATGAGACGACGAAGGTTATTAAGTTGGTATCACTATCCGATAGGTGGCGCCAAAGAAAATTACTTAAAATGAATTTAATCGTAAACTGTGCATTTGTGTCTTAAGCAAAGTTGTATATGATCCTTAGCGAAGTTGTATATGATCCTAAACGAAGTTGGTATGAACAATTTTTAACAGGTGGCGCACTGAAAAATATTCAAATTGAATTAAATCGTAAACTGTGCATTTGATCATGCTATGATCTTTAACAAAGTTGTTACGCATGAAACGATGAAGGTTTCTTAGTTGGTATGAACAATTTTCAATAGGTGGCGCCACTGAAAATTACTCAAAGTGAATTAAATCGTAAGCTGTACATTTGATTATGCAATGATCTCTAACAAAGTTGTTGCACATGAGTCGACAAAGGGGTTTTAGTTGGTATCAAATATTTTCGATAGGTGGCGCCACTTAAAAATACTCAAAATTAATTAAATCGTAAATTGTGCTTTTTATCAGGCTATGATCTTCAGCTAAGTTCTTGCGCATGAGTCGATGGAGGTTTCTAGGTCGGTATGACCAATTTCCAAAACTATTCATATTAAACTAAGCATTTGATCATGTGTTGATTGGATACGATCCAAAATTAATTGGATATTTGTGTACCGTATTTTCTCTAAATTTATTTTAATTGGTTAGTACTTTATAAAATAAAATATATAAAATCTTCAAAATTCGCCTCGAAATACTTATCATAAAGCTCCGAGCAAGGCTCTGTCAACCAGGTACTTTGTCTTTATACAGAAAAAATAACACTTTTGACCTTAGTGGTGAAGGGTATCGTATGGTCGGGCTTGACCGACTATAGCACTTTCTCTCTTGCTTTTTTTTTTATTAAATTTTAGTGTCAGAATAGAGCTGTCATTTTATATGTAATACATGTAATCCTAAATTTTTATCATTCTGCAATGTCTACTAAGACTGTATTAATTACTCAAAGTTTGAATATTTACAGTTTGTCAAGTAATTGTTTGCATTAAACAAAAATATTGAAAAATCTAATTTCAATTTCGAAAATTGAACATCAAATCGTTTAAATTTGTTTCTTTTGTTTAACATATATCTTTAATGTAACTGTTTACTACAAAAAGTCATAAAAAATATTGAAGTAAATGCACGCATTGCAACAACAACAATAAAAAAATAAATATACTCAATTTAACGGGCGTCAAATAAATGTTTGCATATTGAGTAAAAATAACACCAAATGTTCGTATTTACCGTTATATCTTTGATTTTATAATGTTTTATGAGTGTTATCCATTGAAAATAAAGTAACAAAAAGTTCAGTTGTTAAAAAAGATAAAAATTATGTGCATTAGTTTTCCTATATTAAAAAAAATTGCCTGGAAAATTAATTTCTGAAGGCGTTATAGAATTAGCATATTTCCATCACTTTCAGGATAACTTTGCCAGGGAAATCGCCAAAATTTTCTCCCGTTTGGTTAGGACATCAGATCCCGTGCTGAAAATGAAGGAATATTGGAATTAAAAGGGTAACCATGCAGCCCAAAAGAAAATAAAATACGAATTAAAAGTAAAATTATTAAAACCGTATGGAAAAAGTGTCACCCCAGTACTAGGGGCTTAACTCCTAAGTGAAAAATGATCATGGGCTAAGTGTATCACATGAAGCAATCCGAAATATACTAGTAAAACAGAAAAATTCATCTACAGTGGCTAGGGAAAGTATACTGCTAATAACGTAAGATATGAAAAATCTCTTCAAGTTGGCTACAGGGCACTTAACTCGGCTTCCAAACTTTTGGGGATCCATCATGATAATACAACATCATTTTAGTATCACTAGAGAAAATAATGCACCCCAATACTAATTCTAAGTGCGAAATAGAAAGCATAAAGCGATTTTTAATATTTTACGTTAAAAGAAGTAGATTTTTCATAGCCACTGTAGATGAATACTTCTGTTTTACCGGTATATTTCGGATTGCTCCTTGGGATACTCTTAGCCTATAATCATGTTTCACTTTGAACTTAAGCCCCTAGTGCTGATTTTTCTAGAAGGTTTTAATAATTTTACTTTAAATATGTATTGTTTTATATTTTGGGCTCCATGGTTAACCTTTAAGAGGAATATTTTCTTCGTTTTCGGTACAGGATATTACGTCTTAACCATACGGGAGAACATTTTAGCGTTTTCCTTGGCAAAGTTGCCCTTATAGTGATGGAAATACACTTATTTTATAACGCCTTTCGAAATCTGTTTTTCAGGCATTTGTTTTGTAAATAGAGGACACCTAATGCACACAAATTTTCTTTTTTTTAATAAATGTACTTATTATTACTTCATTTTCAGTGGATTACACTCATAAAGCATTATAAAATCTAAAATATAAAGGTAAATATAAACATTTGGTGTTATTATTACTCATTGTGCAAACATTTATTTGACGTCTGTTAAATTGAGTATATTTCTTTTTTTATTGTTGTTGTTGCAATGCATGTATTTATTAACAATTTTTTTATGGCATTTTGTAGTAAACAGTTACACTAACGATATGTATTAAACAAAAGAAACAAATTTAAACGATTTGATGTTCAATTTTCAAAATTTAAATTGCATTTTTGTTTAATGCAAACAATTACTTGACAAACTGTATGTATGTATTTATATGTTCTAAATAAAATTGTATGTATGGGCCGGCGTTCAAAGTCTATTTTTGAGTTACTCGACCTTGTATTAAAAATTATCTTTTATCCTCTCCAACATCTGTGACTATTCTAGAATATTTGAAGGACAAAAAGATCCCAGTTAAGAAAGAAAAGAAAATTGTGTTTCATCAAAACAATGGCTTCAGCGATTTTTTTGTTTTCTCAGAAATTAAAAAATTTATAAATTAAGCGCCAATGAAAAGTCTAAATAGATATTTTATGGTTTCAAAAAATTGTATCGCCTTCGAAGACAAATGTATTAATTAAGAATAAAAGTTACATGAAAACATTTCTTTTCTACAGTAGTCTATGATCTCTTCTGCCCAACTCACGTCTATTAACATTTAAGATAAATTGTTTAAAAATGTGGAACCTTTTTTAAGTTTACGTTGACCCGTTATTTTCCTGCTGTTATTTCTTTGAAATTTTTTTTTATTGGTTAAAAAAATTCATCCCATCTAGCAATAAAATTCAATTTCTTCGTCATCATCTTGCTCACATCGCTTAATTTTTTTTCTTAATGGTATAATAAAGTACACTACAAAAAATTATTGGTACACAATTTTAATAGCTATTTAAAAAATTTTGATTTAAGAATTTCAGTGGATGCTTTTAAAATTTAATATCTTGGATTATACATATCAATTGCATTTGTGTGATGTTAGAAAGATTTAGCCGACCGAAAATAAAATCAGTTATCTTATCGGATCTATGACTGTAGTTAGCTAAATTATGTTAGTTGACCGGAAGCCGAGGCAATTATCTCATTATAATACACGCTTTAGCAACTCGGATCAATTAATCTTAATATCCTCTAGTAAGCCGATCTACTTTAATGTCAGGAAGACCCAATATTGTGTGGGTGGTACATATATGTATTGGGAAATAGAAACCCTTGATGTTCTGAACATGAAAACTCAGTGCGATGTCCGTTTAACTTCAAACATTTTCAAAGTGTGAAAGAAGCATTCAATTGCCACGGCTTTCTATAGCGGTGTGACTACACTCAAACTTATCTAGTTACTATGATTACTTATACCACCTACGCCTGTATATCTAACCGACCTAAAAAGGAAACAATTCTTATTGTCAGCTGCTTCAAAGTCTATCTTGAAGCCTTAAGAGAGGGCGAATGTGCTTATCGGTGACAGTAGGTAAAAGCTCGTATATAATTGGTAGCACACAGAAAATAATCTCATTGTAGTCGATTTCTCTGCAATAGGGGACAAGAGATAGGTAGGATGTAATAAACATAACACCAACGTTAATGACAATCATATAGTGAACTGGAGGGTATCAAGTGAGTGTGCCCTTTCGGATCACTGTTTGATCTCCTTTATAGAAATTTTAAGAAAGCCAAACCGGAACCCTTAAAATCCTATCCTGGACCCATCGGTTCCTAGATTTATTCAAAAATCTGATAGGTTATGGACTGAATTTAATTTTGGGCGCTTTCCGATATCGAGGGCGTCACGACTGAAGCCATTAAATATACATGGTTTTCTACTAGAGTGAGTTTTAAACATGCTTAACACTAGAATTATCAATTCGAATATAAATAGGCGACTATAGTATTCGTAAAAAGTGACTAGGGGTACTCCACAAGGAGGGGTTTTGTTACCATTGATATGATTGCTGGCTATCAATGTCATCTTGAGAAGACTTGACCAATTGTGTAGAGTAGAGACTGTCGTCGAAGGCAAAATTTTTAGGGGTCATTTTGGACAGTAAGTTATCTTGGAATTAATGAGAAAGCAACTTAACTCTTACTACTTCTGCAAGAACTATATATAAATACGTATAATTTCTTGACAACATTCCAATTGGAACAAGGGGTACTTCTCTCAGACTATGAGCTGTATCCGATTCTATTTTTAGACTCATTGAAAGGCACCTACGTTTTAACTCCGGCTCCGAACTGCAAATGCATTAATAAGAGAAGTTTTACATAGCCTAATACTTAATAACGAGTGGGTAGCTGAGTAATGAGGTGAACCGCCGCTTTTTTGAAAATTTAATATTTTCAAGTGATTCTGGCCGGGGATCGAACTTGGGACCTTTGGTATATTAGGCGGATGACTAACCTGCTATATCACGACTCCGAAGAACTCCGTAGGTAAAAAATGGGCATTAGGACCACTAGTTGTGTATTGGATTTACACGACCATTGTAAGGCTCGTTCTTACATACGGATGTGCAGTTTTGTGAAAAGCTATTGATGAGGTTTTATTCTTGGTTTCTGTTAACAAGGTACAACGTTGTGGATTTTAAACATGGTACTCAAAAAATTGTCATATTGTCATTGTACCCTACAACTATCGGGTGTTTTTTATTGAGGTATAGAACTTTAAGTTGGCATCACTTTTTTAACTGGCGGCCATTTTGTCAGCTGTCAAGTGATTAATATTTAGTTTGGTTTGCCATTTCATCATGAACAGGTTGACAAAAGAACAACGCTTGCAAATCGTGCAAATTTATTTCGAAAATAATGGTTCAGTTCGCGAAGTTTACCGCAAGCTCCGTCCATTTTATGGTCGACATAATCGTCCATCACAGCATTTAATTCGGTTAACCATGGATCGTTTTCGCACTACGTTTACTCTATGTGATAATACGCATCCGCCGCGACGTCGAACAGTGCGCACCGAAGAAACAATTGCCGCTGTAGAGCAAAGTGTTGAAGAGGACCCGATTGAATCGATTCGCCACCGGGCACAGCAATTGGAGCTTTGTCCATCAACTTGATGGAAGATTTTGCGCAAAGATCTTGGCTTGCGACCTTACAAGATCCAGCTTGTGCAAGAATTAAAGCCGCGAGACCATGCAATGTGCCGTGATTTTGGTGTATGGGCCGAAAATGAGATTGATCTCGATGCTGATTTTCATCGCAAAATTTTGTTCAGTGATGAGGCTCATTTTTGGTTGAATGGCTACGTCAACAAGCAAAATTGTCGCATTTGGAGTGAAGAGAATCCACATGAGACCCTTGAGACGCCATTACATCCACAAAAACTGACTGTTTGGTGTGCTCTATGGGCTGGTGGAGTCATTGGGCCATACTTCTTCCGAAATAATGCTGGAGAGTCAGTTACCATAAATGGAGACCGGAATAGAGCCATGATAACCGACTATTTTGTTCCCCAATTGGATGGCATGAATGTGGATGAGTTGTGGTTCCAACAAGACGGCGCTACATGCCACACAGCGCACGTCACAATTGATTTATTGAAGGAAACATTCGATGAGCGCATAATTTCGCGGAATGGACCTGTCAATTGGCCACCAAGATCGTGCGATTTGACACCACTGGATTATTTTCTTTGGGGATATGTGAAGTCGCTCGTCTACGCCAACAAACCAGAAACGTTAGGGGACTTGGAAGCCAACATTCGTGGCGTTATTGCCAACATACGGCCCCATATGCTCGAAAAAGTAGTTGAAAATTGGACCTGTAGAATTGGCTTTATTCGAGCCAGCCGCTGCGGCCACATGCTCGAAATCATATTTAAACATTAATGGCATAAAATTATCCTTCCAATAAAGCCAAATTGATGGACATTAAAACGATTTTCTTGTGTTTTATTTCAATTCGAAGTTCTATACCTCTAAAAAAAACACCCATCCTTAAGCTTGGAATCAAGCTTACCACAATCTATTTAAGCTTCTGTTCAGAACAGCTCCAGATGTCGTAATCCCTGATAGAACCGTATGGAAGGGTCGTATATCGCTTTTTCAAGGCAATTCGATCTTCACTGATGGCTCTTAAGTACATTGCGGAACTAGATCAGGTGTTTTTCTGATGGAACAAAAGATCAAGTAATCTAACACACACAGGTAATGGCATTTAGAAGGCCACTGAGCTTATCCCCACTACCATAACTAATAACAGTGAGCTGGCGATTTATGTCGACAGCCAGTCTGACCTTAAGGCACTATAAGGACAAAGTGTTACCTCAAAACTTGTAAAAAAAAATTAGATTGGTTCTATTATCACTCAGTTATAGGATTATATTGTACTGGGTTCTTGGTCATTGCGACATCGATGGCAACAAAGTTGCTGACGAAGCCGCCAGACAGGACTCGAGCCAAGACTTGAGTCAAAGAGTGACGGACATAGCTCCCCCTATCTGTTGATTATATTTGGGCATCAATTCTTGAATCAGTAAGGAAACCTATAGGACTTGGGATAACATAGTTACCTACAGAACATGCAAACTCTGCTAAGTCTGAACAGGTCAAGCTTAAGATGATGTATAGAAGTTTTGACGGGACACTGTGCCTTAATCTCTATTCTGCATTCCGGACTTCTGCAGAATATGTCTAGATTAGGACTCGTCCGAATTGGCTCCAAAATCAGAGGATAAGACATTTAGGTAATAGATCCCATGATGAACTTCAGGATCTGCCGCAGTGTAAACTGATCTTTTAGAGTTTATAACTGGACTCAGGTGGCTTAGATAAGCCTTTTACTATTATTCTGTCTTACTATCTACTCTTTTAACTCTATCTCTCCCTAGAATATAATTCCATCAAAAGTCAAGTAAGTCTTAAATCACAAAGCACCTACCTTAACATTATGGGTTAAAAAAAATATTGGAAACATTCCAAAGACAATTTCTTACAGTGCACATAAATATGTTTGTATGTGGCATACTCTTGCGTTTATCTTGTGGTTGACAAAATATCATTATGGTAAAAAAATAAATACATAAAAATCTCTTAAACAGGTACTTTACGTTCTTCTACTTTTTATATTGTGTGAATTTAAGCACAAAACACTGCAATGGACGGGGATTTGTATATTTTTATTTAACTTTTTTTCCTGATGCCACACAGATATAATCAGACTAACCAACATTCACACTCATACAAACTCACTCACATCAATTTAAGGATTGTGGAGTAAGTATTTCGAATACCAGCTAAACGCCCTCAAACACTAAATGCAGACTTACAGACAGACAGACAGACAAACAGACACACTTACATAAATATATTGAATAGGGACGAAAGACGACTTGATGGAACAAAGACCTAAGGCTATTTCTGCTTCCGTAGAACGTTATTACATTTTCCGTGATAGCTTGTTAGAAACTCATAACGCGATAATTGCCATTTAATGTTGTCATCCGCAACAAATATTGGATGACAAACGAACAAATGTTTAAAATGTAGCAAAAATATAAAAAAGTTAAATAAAATAAATGAAACTAAAAACTCACACCTTAACACTCGGTCACACAGATAAATAGATTTAGGTATCAGTGCAATAAAAACTTTCTCCTCAAAACGATATATTTTTTTTGCCACTCTAGATAAAAATGAAATGATATAAAATAAAAATAAAAATAAAAATTGTGAAATGAAATATAATACAAAACAAAATTATAGAAATCAAGGCTCTCACACCAAAAGGATATTTTATATTTATTTTTTGGCTAAAAAAGTTAAAAATTTGAAAAAGGACTCCAAACTTTTAGCAAAGGAAAATGTTTAATGACCGTATAATTTTGTCTAATTTGCAATAAATGTTGATTCTGTGTAAGTTGACATATTCTATTTTGGGCAACTAATAAATTGTGAATATTATTCCATAACATATTTTACAATAGAATTTAAGATAATTTTTTTTAATGTGCGGCAACAGAAAATAACGTAAAAATATAAATATTGGAAAAAAAACGCGAACAACCATTATGATAGGTCAAACATCACAATTTATTTCGTAGTATTTAATTAACAGGAAATAATTACATATTTACTCACATACTTTACCCAGACAGAAATTGTCCAATGTATACAAATTTAGAATGTACTTTTAAAATACTTTTGTACAAAAAATATCACGTTTTGCCAGCATGCAAGAATTTCGTTAAATATTTCTTCAACACATTTTTATACCCTTCACTACCATAGGGTATTATAAGTTTGTGCTGATGTATGTCTTAGACCCACCTTTTAGTATACAAAAAAGCTTAGAATCACATTCTGAGTCGATTTAGCGATGTCAGTCCGTCCGCGCGTCTGGACGGCGGGCTGGCTGGACCCCCATGTAAACCATGTAATCAAAGTACAGGTCGCAATTCTAAAGAAAATTTGATGAAATTTTGAACAGATCATTTCTTTGATAGTGGGACCATAGCTATTGAAATTCGTACATTATTTAAGGTACCTCCCATTGGCCCCACTTCCCGAATTGATATTTTGGCCACAAATATTATTATTTTTTCATGAAATTGAAAACGAATACTGCTTTAGTAAACCAAAATCACTGTACCAAATTTCCACATCGTTCCAAATTTGAAAAAAGCTCTTCTGTCAAATCGCACTAAATGAGACAAAAATCACTAAGACCCTCGTAAATCTCAAGATAATGAAAATTTTAAGTTTATTTTTTGCATACATAATTTTTGTAAAGTATAATCAAGTTGCCAAATTTCGAGATAATCGGTCCACATTTGACCCTAGCTCTCATATAAGTCCAAATGACGGAAACGGCTTAATAATATATGTTTTGAGACAATTTTTGTACATATGATGGCAAAATTTAGAAAATATTTGTCTTTATACAATAACAAGAACACCTTTGCCCTTGGTGGTGAAGGATATCGTATGGTCGGGCACTTTCTTACTTGTTTTTTATTAAAAACAATAACAAAATACAGACAAGCCTGACTCTACGGTTCCCAACATATCTTAGGTTAAAAGTGGATCGGTTACACTCTTTCACAAAATCAAACTTTTTGAGTAACAATCGAACACAATAACATTTTTTTTCATTCGTTATGGTGCAAGTGGTATTTCTTCATACATCGAAGTGCAAAATATAGAAGGAGTGATCCTTCAACGATAAAAGTGTGCAACACTTGTTCAATTCTACTCCTTGGGGTACCTGCCTTGGATCCCATTTTTTCACCCATGTTTCTTCTCAGTGTACAAGTCGCAGCTCAAAACACATTTAATGAACGTCTATCAATTAATTTAAAAAAGAGGTCCACTATTTTGAATTGAAATTCGACAACTCCCTGGGGTACTTGCTTGGACCCCCATTATTTCACCTATTTTTCTTCCTATGTACAATCCGCAATTCTCTACATAATTTGATAATAATTTATCTATTAGATGACACAAAAAAGAGCTCCAAAAATTTTGTTTGAAATTCGTAGACTCCTAGGGGTACCTCCCTTTGACTTACTCTTACACGCAATTTGATTAAAAAGTTAAGCCTAAACACTTTTTGCCTAAATTACGCGTAACAATTTATGCGACTTTTTTTTAGAAAATTTTGAACTACGATCGTCAAATTTTGGTGAATTTTTTCTCTTAGTCTAAAGAAGAGTCTTTCGCCTTTCACGTGGTTATGATAGGAGCACTGAACAAAACCGAGCCAACTTATTTTTTGTCTAAAGAAAAACAAAAAGCACTGAATTTTGTAGAGCTGTTTTGATTTTCTGATATCTTCTAAGCTATATAAGATGAAGATTTAAAATAAGCCTTTTATGAACAACTCGAAGTTTGGGCGGGAAAGTTGCTTTGTGATCACTATTAGTTAATTCAGCCTATACAATGTAACATCTGATAATGGTATGACCTTGATCTAATTTGCAAAGGCTCGAAATATTGTAGTGAGATACGCAAAGTTATATGGGTGTCTCCCGTTCAAATTAAATAGATCATATTGCAGCTGACGGAAGGCATTCATAAAGTGTATTGGATGTAAGTACAGTTTGGAACGCCAATATTTAATCCGATCGTTATCTTGTTTTAGCCAAGGTGAGAACACGACTGAGTGTGTCGCAGAACATGAAGATATAAGAGTCATAATGAAGTGCGTAAATTGTATTAAAAAGTTAAACGATGGTTTAACGATGGTAACAGATGCTGAAAATGAAACTATTGAATAACTATCAATACTACTCTAACTTAAAAATAACAAAGCTGCGGGTGCCGATGGTTTGCCAGCAGAGCTTTTTAAAGCCTAGGTGATGAGTTGATAAGGCGTATGTCCCAATATAAAAAAACATATAACCAAAAGAACGCATGTCAGACGATTAGAATCAAGTGTCCTTTGTCCAGTGCAAACAAGGAGGTAAAACTGTATGTATAAATAATAGAGGGATAAGCCTCCTCTCAATTGCATATAAGTTCCTATCGACTATACTGTGTAAAAGGCTTAAGCCCAAAGTTAACGAAATAATTGGGACATACCAACGTTGCTTTAGACCTGGTAAATCAACCTCTGACCAGATCTTTACTCTACATCAAATCCTGGAGAAGACCCAAAAGAAACAAATTGAAACGTATTATCTCTTTGTAGACTACGAAGTATCTTTTGACAGCCCGATACGGAAGAAGGTGTTTGAAGCAATGTCTGAGTTCGGCATCCCTACGAAGCTAGTAAAGTATATATTAACTAATACAACATCATCTGTTGAGATAAGTAAGAACCAATCAGAGTCTTTCGTAACTAAACGGGATTCATGCAAGGCGACAGTCTTTCATGTGATCTCTTCAATATTGTGTTAGAGAAAATCTTGCGAGATACAGCAGGTAATACAACTGGTACAATTTTCAATAGAAAACATATGCTACTCGCGTTTGCCGATGATATTGATATTCTGAGAAGCACTTTGCCCGAGATAACTGCCGCCTTTTCCAGTATTGAGAAAGATTCAAACAAAATTTTGTTTGATTGCTTCTCAATGAATCAAAAAAAAAACTGATGGTTTCTACAGGCATACAGGCCACTAGAATTGGATAGCATGTGCTCGTTGAGAACTATAGCTTTGATGTTGTAAAATAATTTGTATACCTTGATATCGCTGTGAACATCAACAAAGATATAAGTTTCGAAATTGAACGAAGAGTCTTGAAAGCCTTGAAAGTATTTGCTGCTACTAATGATATATTCCATTTTATGCAATAATCAAGGGTTCAAATGAAGACCACTTAAATCAATTATCTACCGCTCTATGGTCCATCTTAGGCAATAATTGATAATTGATTGATAATTGACTTGTAAATTGCAACTTTTAACATAGTCTATTGTGTGTGTATAGTCCATTGTATGTATATAGTCCATAGTACATATATAGTCAATATAATCTCAGATATAAATAGCCTAGTCTACCATAGACCTGTTGTGGTATCCATTGTATTCGTAATTTCTACTATTGTTTATAAGAGGTCCTAATGTAATCGTAGCTCCTGTTATAGATAAGTTGAAGGTACTATTGCAATCGTAAAACCTACTATAGTCCATTTGAAGTCTCCAATGTATTCGTAGATACTACTATAGTTTATTTGAAGATCCCTGTGTAATCGTAGGTCCTACTATAGTAACAGGGGGGTTACCGCGTAACTCGATTCGAAACGGAAAATTTTCGAGTTCGTACAAATGGTACTGTCTAATACGATCTTCGTATGTTTTGTTTCGAAAGTGCGGACAAGTTTTTTTCGCTTTCGACAAATAAATTTCCCTTTCGTAAATGCAACTGTGTATTACGAAAACGGACATTTTTGTCGTTTAAAATGATAGGAAATTGTTCGAAAGCTATTTAGGTAGTGACAGTTGAGAAAAATGTAAGTATTTATAGAAATTATACTTTTTTAAATAAAAATCCATTTTTATAAAGTGATTCAAATAATAGATTTGTATTGTTAACATTTTTAAGGAATATTCCGAAAAAATATATTTACACAAACAAAAAACAATATGGTGGAATATATGACAAGGCATCATGGATTGGCAAAGGGACATTTAAATGTCCTTGATGCCAAAAACAAATTAAGTCATATGTGGAAAAAGTTGCAGTGATTTCACGCCTGATCGTGATGTCAAGGGCTGGAAAAAAGTAATTTATTTTTAGGTTTGGGCTTTCTACAAAAATAACGTAAAAGCAAATGTCATAGGAGCCGTAGCAGCATTTCTGGGACTGGAGGTGGACCAAGCAGATTAGAACAGCAAACGTCCAATTTTCTTTCGATAGATGAAGCTATAAGAGTTTGGATCAAAAAGCTAATCACACAATGTGCCAACATTAATACGAAGATGTAGTCTTGAAAATAATTTAAATGAAAATTTCAATTCCTCCACTTCAAATGTTTCCGTCATTTGGACTTAAATGAGAGCTAGGGTCAAATGTGGACCGATTATCTCGAAATTTGGCAAATTGATAACAGTTGTTACAAAAATTATGTATGCAAAAAATAAACTCAAAATGTTCATTATCTTTAGATTTACAAGCGTATTAGTGATTTTTTTGTCTCATTTAGTGCGTTTTTAAAGAAGAGTTTGTATGGGAGCGAAATTTGGTACAGTGATTTTAGTTTATATAAGCAGTATTTGTTTTAAATTTCATGAAAAATATTGATATTTGTGGCCAATATGTCAATTCCGGGAAGTGGGGCCTATGGGAAGTACCATAAATAATGGACTGATTTTGACTAATTTCAATAGCCATGGTCCCATTATCAAAAAATGATCTGTGCCAAATTTCATTAAATTATCTTTAGAATTGCGACCTGTAGTTTGATTACAAGGTTTACATGGGGGTCCAGCCAGCCAGACGGACGGACGGACATCGCTAAATCGATTCAGAAAGTGATTCTAAGCCTATTGGTATACTAAAAGGTGGGTCTAAGACAAATATTTCTATCAGCACAAACTTATACTACCCTTTCCACCTATGGTGGTGAAGGGTATAAATAGCATACCAAGAGAGTTCAATAACTGTTTTGAAAGAATTTAATGAAGGGCTCCAAAAATATTTAAGACGAAGTTATGATGTACAACATAGCATGTATAAGCTCGAACTCCTAAATTAAATTTAGAAATTTAACTTTAAAAAGAAAAAATTCAACTTGAAATAGAAAAATTAAACTACTAAAAGAAAAATTCGATTTCAAAAAAGTGACGAAGTTGGAAAAATCCAAAAGAAAGGTCCAACAATTGGAAATGAAGAAAGCTATTCTAAACCATGAATTGGAAATTGTTAAACAATATACTCTAATTTAATTGTGCTAATTTATTAAATTGTTCTAATTGCCAATTTAATTGTGGGTGTATATGGTCATTCATATTTTATTAAGGTAAGGGCCCAGTACGTTCTACTATAGTTCAGTTAAAGGACGCAATGTAATCGTAGATCCTACTTTAGTCCAGTTGAAGATCCCATTGTAAACATAGGTAAAAGGTAGTCGTAGAGCTTACTAATCTATTAAGTCAAACTCAGGATTTATGAAATCAATCTTTCGATTTCATAAATCCTGAGTCTGACTTTATATATACAGAAGTAAATAAACCCACTTAAAATATTTAGGGTAACAATTTGTTACAAATTTTAATTTGTATTAAAAATACAATTTTTTATTTTTGTTTTATGTTTTTTATTGAAAATTGTTAAACTTTTTTCTTATTCAAATACTATAATTTTATTAAAAACAAGTAAGAAAGCGCTATAGTAGGTCAAGTCCGACCATACGATACCCTTCACCACTAAGGTCAAAGGTGTTATTTTTCCTGTATTAAGACAAATATTTGCTAAATTTTGCCATCATACAAACATTTTCTCAAAACTTATATATTCAACCTGTTTCCGTCATTTGGACTTATATGAGAGCTAGGGTCAAATGTGGACCGATTATCTCGAAATTTGGCAAATTAATTACAGTTGTTACAAAAATTATGCATGCAAAAAATAAACAAAAAATTTTCATTATCTTTAGATTTACGAGCGTTTTAGTGATTTTTTGTCTTATTTAGTGCGTTTTTAAAGAAGAGTTTGTATGGGAGCTATGTGGACCGAAATTTGGTACAGTGATTTTAGTTCACATAAGCAGTATTTGTTTTAAATTTCATGAAAAAATATTGATATTTGTGGCCAATATATCAATTCCGGGAAGTGGAACCTATGGGAGGTACCATAAATAATGGACCGATTTTGACCAATTTCAATAGCTACGGTTCCATTATCAAAAAAATTATCTGTGCCAAATTATCTTTAGAATTGCGACATGTAGTTTGATTACAAGGTTCACATGGGAGTCCAGCCAGCCAGACGGACGGACGGACATTGCTAAATTGACTCAGAAAGTGATTCTAAGCCTATTGGTATACTAAAAGGTGAGTCAAATATTTCTATGCGTTACATACATCAGCACAAACTTATAATACCCTTTCCACCTATGGTGGTGAAGGGTATAATTAATAATTACAGAAATTGATGTTTCCGAGACCGGGGATCGAACCAAGGCTCAATATGCTTAGTAGTCGACGTGCTAACCAACTAAGCCACAGCACCCACAATTAAATTGTGGATTTAAATAAAGTAATGAGAGATTAAAACCCTAACATTTCTACGATGGAGGGGCGTTGTTAATGGAATCCATTATGGCTGAATATTATAGCAACATTTAGAATAACTATCTGTCTTCTGTTTAAGCCTAAACAATTGTTTATCTTAATAATTTTGCACAAACAATGAAAAGGTGTAAATCACAAATTAAATACTGCTTTAAAAATGTTTTCTACAATTACTCAACTTTTGTTTTCCATAAGTTTTTATTGTTAAAGTAATAAATTTCAACACCATAATCCTCCAATCTCCCCACATTATTTTTATGGTGCTGAAACTTTTGAATCAAAAGAAATTGCCAAAGTCATGACCATGAAATAATTTGAAATAACTCTGGTATATTATTTTGTGCTCATTTATATGATATTGTAATTTTTTTTCTGTGTTTTGTTATAGGTAAATGGTCTTTCATTGAGCGCTTCTTAATAACACAAGACATCGAAATTATTTTCATTCATTTGAAAGACCTATTGATTAATTTATCTGTAAAATATTAGATTGTTTAAATCTCATTTCTGAGTGAAGTGCATTAAAATGCACTTTGATTTGATTTTGACAAAATTGTCAAAATTATAAGAAATTGATTTTGACTAAAAAATCAGGCTAAATTTGACCGATCTCATGGGTTATTTTAGTTTTGTTGTTCGATTTAATTTATGGCTTATTCATATACACATGCGACTTAAGAAATGTCTAGAGAAGAATAACTATTTAGTACGATCTTATTGGCCAGTTCACTTCTACTCCACTTGATATGATGATGCGTTGAAATCGTTTATATGGTTTGTGGCATTGAGTGCGTTCCTCTTAAAACTACTTATTTTTTTTTTTTTTTTGTTTCAATCATATAATTTTAACCATTTTGGTAATCATTGACCTTTAACGCATGCTGTTGACAATGAACGCCGTTCTTAAAGAAATATGGCCTGATGACGACGCCAGTTCAAAATACGCAGCTATTTTGAGACACATTGAGCACTTTTATATCTCATGTGAAATGGTTTTATAAAAATTCAACATTTTGTTTAATTTTACATTATATTTGAAAAACAGATTGAATGAATCAACAAAAACTAATTTGACTATTAACTGTTTAAAAGTCTCTATTTGAAGACCCTTTATATAAAAAGGATACGTATAAATAAGTTTTTATAAAATGTTCAAACTTTTTCTTTCATATGTTTATTCCGTAGTCGTCGTTGTTGTTTTTATATACTGTACAGGACTAAATAAATAATTGTTGTTGCATTTATTTTTGTATAGAGAAAATATACGTAATTAAAAAGTCAAAACCAAACCACGATTCATTTAATAAAGAACAAAAGTTGTCTCGTGCATATTGTTCTCTTGACGCTGGTGCTTCAGTCAAAGGATGGGATATTTTGCAATAACCATCCATACTGCTCCCAGAGGTCATGAAGTCATGCAATTAATTCCAGTTGTTGGTCTTTTGCATGAATTTCATTTTCTTTTTTACGCTAACCTTAATGGCTTCCATAACGGAACCAAGTAAAATAGTTGGGATCTTTGAAAGAAAGCGTTAAAGAAAAATAATATGAATTTATTATTATTCATAAATAATAACCCAGCAAAACAAAAATGGGATAAACAGCTAAACTATTAAAATACGAACTACTTACTCATTTGCTGTTTACGTCATAACATTAATAGGTCTATTCGTTTACTTTCCAGTAAAAGTCCAGTAAGCTGAGTATTTACTGAGTAAATGAACGAATTTACTCTCACAAAATCATTTGTACAAGAAAAGTAAACGAACAGAAAATTTGTAAAAATCCAGTAAGTAAATTGAGACAATAAGAAAAAAAACAATACAATAGGCAATAAATACATACAAAATGACCTAAGCTTTTAATTTTTAATTAGTTATATACTTTTTAACTTTAATTTAGTTAATTTTATTTCTTTTACTTAAAATTGTTAACTAAATAAAAATTGCGGCAATATTTCATCTGCCTGTTTTTCTTTTGTTTACGTTTTTTATTCATGTTGTTGTTGGTACTGGACTTTTACAAGCAAAAATTTTGCCCGTAAGATTTTTCAAATACTCAGCAAATAAACTGTCACTTTTTCTCAAAAATTCTCTCTGTTTACATTTCCCCTCTTACTGAGTTTTGGGTAAACGAACAACTTTCCGTAATATTTTGTAATAATTTGTACAAATTTTAGCGTAAACGAATGAATCTAATGTGTGATATCATTCGATGTAAGTAATGGGTGTTTTTTTTAGAGGTATAGAACTTCGAATTGAAATAAAACACAAGAAAATCGTTTTAATGTCCATCAATTTGGCTTTATTGGAAGGATAATTTTATGCCATTAATGTGTAAATATGATTTTGGGCATGTGGCCGCCGCGGCTGGCTCGAATAAAGCCAATTCTACAGGTCCAATTTTCAACTACTTTTTCGAGCATATGGGGCCGTATGTTGGCAATAACGCCACGAATGTTGGCTTCCAAGTCCCCTAACGTTTCTGGTTTGTTGGCGTAGACGAGCGACTTCACATATCCCCAAAGAAAATAATCCAGTGGTGTCAAATCGCACGATCTTGGTAGCCAATTGACAGGTCCATTCCGCGAAATTATGCGCTCATCGAATGTTTCCTTCAATAAATCAATTATGACGTGCGCTGTGTGGCATGTAGCGCCGTCTTGTTGGAACCATGCCATCCAATTGAGGAACAAAATAGTCGGTTATCATGGCTCTATACCGGTCTCCATTTATGGTAACTGACTCTCCAGCATTATTTCGGAAGAAGTATGGCCCAATGACTCCACCAGCCCATAGAGCACACCAAACAGTCAGTTTTTGTGGATGTAATGGCGTCTCAAGGGTCTCGTGTGGATTCTCTTCACTCCAAATGCGGCAATTTTGCTTGTTGACGTAGCCATTCAACCAAAAATGAGCCTCATCACTGAACAAAATTTTGCGATGAAAATCAGCATCGAGATCAATCTCATTTTCGGCCCATACACCAAAATCACGACGCATTGCATGGTCTCGCGGCTTTAATTCTTGCACCAGCTGGATCCTGTAAGGTCGCAAGCCAAGATCT
Organism: Stomorhina lunata; assembly: GCA_933228675.1. Taxonomy (NCBI): domain Eukaryota; kingdom Metazoa; phylum Arthropoda; class Insecta; order Diptera; family Rhiniidae; genus Stomorhina; species Stomorhina lunata. Next base: position 46,423,508 of record OW121741.1, on the reverse strand, counting down.
TTGCGCAAAATCTTCCATAAAGTTGATGGACAAAGCTCCAATTGCTGTGCGCGGTGGCGAATCGATTCATTCGGGTCCTCTTCAACACTTTGCTCTACAGCGGCAATTGTTTCTTCGGTGCGCACTGTTCGACGTCGCTGCGGATGCGTATTATCACATAGAGTAAACGTAGTGCGAAAACGATCCATGGTTAACCGAATTAATTGCTCTGATGGACGATTATGTCGACCATAAAATGGACGGAGCTTGCGGTAAACTTCGCGAACTGAACCATTATTTTCGAAATAAATTTGCACGATTTGCAAGCATTGTTCTTTTGTCAACCTGTTCATGATGAAATGGCAAACCAAACTAAATATTAATCACTTGACAGCTGACAAAATGGCCGCCAGTTAAAAAAGTGATGCCAACTTAAAGTTCTATACCTCAATAAAAAACACCCGATACTTACAAATGGCTTGGGTAAGCAATTGGAAAACAACATTTTTTTTATGAAAAAAAATATTTTTATATCAAATGCGAAATTTTTTATTAAGCCAGTACTTGGACTTGAACTCACTTCTACCACTGCAAGCCACAGGCCCTTCCAATTAGCTATTTCATATTTTAAAATACTGTCAGCTTATAATTTACTTATACAATGTCTATTTTCAGATTAATTAATCAGTGTACCTTATTTTCGGCTTATATTTGACCATACCTCCCATACAAGACACATTCTCTAAAGACACATAAAAGCACAAAAACGTCTATAACTCTAAAGATAAATGCATATGACTACTAACAGATAAATATTTTGTACATATAAACCAATAACCAAAATTTGGTAACAATCGGTCCACAATTGACCCTAGCTCCCATATAAGGACCTTAGCCGGAAATGGCATAAATCTCGAAATTTTGAAAAAATAACACATAGTATATGCATGTATGTCTCTAAGAAATAAAAAAACTTGTTGGTCCATATTTGACCTTAGCAGTGAAGGGTATAATATAGTCGAGCTTGACCGACTATAGCTTTTCTTACTTGTTTTTAATACCAATAGACAGTTTTTTAAAGATAATCAGGTTTGTCATAAAAACCAATTTTATTGGTATTGAAAACGACAAAAAAAAAATTAAATTGATGTCATTAATTCCAATATTAATGCTCGAACTACATATTCTATTGCTTTTATGTGTCACAGAAACCAATATTATTTGTTTAGTATTGGAAATAAACCAAGCAGCTTACAGTTAACAGATTTCATTTCAAAATTGGTCTATAAATTTAAAACAAAGGCGTTACTGACCAGCGGATGCCTTTTTTGAAATTCGGCCTTGTGAGGGATTAAAAAGGGAAAAATTCAGTAACGCTATAACTCTCAAACAAAAAACAACAGAACCCAAAATTGGAATCCATTTTTTATCTGCTACAAAAAATAACAGTAGAAGAGGTTAGTACTTTTTCGAAAATAGTGGGAGAAAAAGGGAGAAATAATTGTTGGTACTTTTTAGCTTTAACTTTCAAATAAAGAGAAAAGTTTACATATCGTTTATGTAAGATAATAGCAAGTTTTATAAGATAATATCAAGTTTTATAAGATAATATCAAGTTTTGGTACTTTTTTGTGTCTTTGGAATCAGTGAACCGTATCGACAAACAAAACAAAATATCAAAAAAATGAGAAAAATTGTAAGGCTAGGATATTCTAGCTTATCAAGTCTTGAATTTGTATGAGAAAAAACTGACAGAATTAAAATTAAGCAAACCTGACCGCACTATCAAGTTTACGACAATTTTGAAAATTTGTATGAACTTTAAGGAAAATAAAATGAAAACTGATGAAGAAAATATGTGCCTGTGAACGTGAATGCAGGTTCAAAAGACATTAAAAAACAATAGCTTTTAACTGGCGTTTGTGGCATTTTAGTGGTTACCGGGTGCGGTTTTTATATGAAAGCTATGGTCAAAAATAGACCGATTCCTATAAAATTTGATATACTGACTGAAAGTTGCATAAAACTTCTGAATTCAAAATTTAATAGTCATAGATTTTACAATTTTATTCAATTTATCAGCATAAATGTGATTCCTCGGACAGGGTTATATAGGAGCTCTAAATAAATGTGAACCGATTTACCCCTTTTCAGCACACAATTTCTATGATATATCGAAAATACTTTTGCTAAATTTCTCTCTAGCTCTTATAGTTAAGAAGCTATCGCGCTTTTCTCTGATGGAAAGACGGACATAAACCGTACTTTCTTTTTGTATTTTTGTGTTTCCGTAAGTTTTTTATATGGGGGCTTTGGTCATATAGTAACCGATTGTAACAAAATTTTGCACACTGGCTGGCTTTCATATAAGACTTCCTTTTGTAAAATTTTGTTGCTGTAGCCCTTTTCGTTAAGGCTATCGCGCTTTAATCTGTATTTTTGAGTTTCCATAAGTTTTTTATATGAGAGCTATGGTCAAATGGTGACCGATTGTGACAAAATTTTGCACACTCGTTGGCATTGACGTAAGACCTCCTCGTGCTGGTGGTTATATCTGTTATAGTTTTAGATTTATTGGCACTTAAGTGTATTTTAGGTGAAATTTTGTCTGTTTCCGTAAGTTTTTTGTATGGGAGCTATGACTAAATATGAACCGATTTTGATGAAATTTTATATCTTATACCTAGGGCTTATGCAAAAACCAAATTTTATCATCATAGCTATTATAGTTTGTTATTTATTAGCAAATAAGCGATTAGCGTAGGCGAGGTTATACGTGAGCTATGGTCAACTGTTAACCGATTTTGCCCAATTTCAATACCAAAATTTTCTTAGAGATGAAGAATATTTCTACTAAGTTTCGGTGAGCTAACTCCTTTCGTGATTTCAACAGACAGACATACAGACAGACGGACGGACAGACAGACGGACATCGCTCAATCGTCTTAGAATTTCATAAGGATTCAGAATATATATCGTTTTTGATTTTTGAGCCAATATTAAGGAAATTACAAACGGAATGACAATCTCAATATACCCCCATTCTTTTTGATGATGGGCATAAAAACTGATCAAGTCTTATAAGTATAACCTATGAGGGTATGTTGTAGTCATTACAATGTAATCAGTTACCAGAGTACATCCCATTACCAAAGTTTTGTTGGGAACCTAAGTTAATTATGTTTGACTTTTGTTTGAGTAAATTAGGAAAATATTTTTTTAATTACAGTATTGAAAAGTTTGTAGCCTAGTTAATGTAGTCTGATAAAGACTGATCACAATAATTATAAATTGTCGATTTCAACAAAATTGGTGAAGTGATTTTTGTTAATATTTAAATTTTATAAAAATATAACGAAATTTGTGCCCAGAATCTTAATTCTGGGAAGTGAGACCTACCCAGTAAAACTTTTCATTACCAAATAATGAGTTAAACAGTTAAACTATTGAACATGAACTACTTACTCATTCGCTGTTTAAGTCATTACATTAACATGGGGATGTCATTGGAGGCAAGTACTTACCAATTGCAGAAAAGTAATGACTTAGGTAAGCAATTTGAAAGCAACAACAACAACAGCAACAACTTTTTTGTTGTTGTTTTATTAAAAACATATATTTTTAAACGAAATACAAATTTTTTTTTGATCCCATGGGGGCTCGAACCCAGACCCTCCGACAACATGTTAAGGTCAAAGTCCGAGCATATTTTAGAATTCCATGGATTTCGATCTTGTGCGAATATTCTAAAATTTTATAGGCCAAGCTTTGAAAAATGTTCCTCTACTTGGTCTTTCTATCGATGTTTCGAACATCCTCCTCTAACATTAGGTAGTGGGACATTTCAATTCTAATTTTATCCTCTTCATTGTATTTTTTTCAAGAGAGGGTTACTAGCCCGTAATCCTAACCCATTTCTATCGATCTTATGGGACAACTCTCGGAACATGTTAACTCACAATATTAATGGGTGTTAAACTAGCTCCCCGGGTGATACCATGAGGAGGTGTGTGTCCACAGTTGAGATGAAGGATGACCCAGGTAAATTGGGATTACCAAGTTAAGACCAATTAGAATCGTGTTTGGTATTCAACATCCCCTAGATAATCAAAATTGACTCATGATGGTATTTTTTCATTAACGTGAGTTAGTTTTACAAATTTTTTTTACAGAAGATAATATTTAAGTTCTTAAAATTCAAAAATCATTTAAAAAGACTCTTTTAATAAAAAAAAACTAAAAAAAATTGTTGCCCTTGGTGGGATTTGAACCAGGGCCATTCAGTTTAAATTACCATCTTAATTACAAATAAAAGCTTCTGTAATAACTTATTATTTATTCGGATGGTATATTGTAGTCGTTACAAGTTAACCAATTATCAGAGTACTTGCCATTACCAAAGTTTTGCTGGGTATGTAAGGTCACTTGTGCCTCCAAGTTTTCAGGAAAAAATTGGGATGGGAATGTAGAAAATGTAGAGACAATCGAGCTCCAGTCTTGAAACTAGAACCAATTTTGAAAAACGAAGCCCGGATTTGAATTCAGTACCAGGATATGTTATTATCTGTGTAATTTAACTTGAACGTAATGGCTGTTGACCAGTGAAATTATTAAAAAACTCAAGTCTGAATGGTACCTAATTAATTGTTTGTCGGAAGTGTTGAAATAAGAAAAACTAACTGCCAAAGACGAAGCATTCTCCAACACGAGCTCGCATACTTCACCTCAACAAGGGACATTTAGTATAGAGCCTTCCCTATGGGCCCACTATTTTGGTTTATATTCTGTTGTTGGCACTCAAATCCACATTTGAGAGAAGAATGTAGAATGTAGAGAGAAGAATGTAGAAAATTAATACGCTTTAACATGAGTCTAGATTCAAAAAAATCGGGCATATAAAATGGTTATGCTTAAAACAATATTTTATACCCTTCACCACCATAGGTGGAAAGGGTATTATAAGTTTGTGCTGGTGTATGTAACGCATAGAAATATTATATGTCTTAGACCTACCTTTTAGTATACCAATAGGCTTAGAATCACTTTCTGAGTCGATTAAGCGATGCCCGTCCGTCCGTCCCTCTGGCTGGCTGGACGGCTGGCTGGACCCCCATGTAAACATTGTAATCAAACTACAGGTCGCAATTCTAAAGATAATTTGATGAAATTTGGCGCAAATCATTTTTTTGATAATGGGACCCTGGTTATTGAAATTGGTCAAAATCGGCCTATTATTTCTGGTACCTCCCATAGGTCCCACTTCCCGGAATTGATATATTGGCCACAAATATCAATATTTTTTCATAAAATTTAAAACAAATACTGCTTATGTAAACTAAAATCACTGCACCAAAATCGGTTCACATTTGACCATAGCTCTAATACAAACTTTTCTTTAAAAACGCACTAAGTGAGACAAAAAATCACTAAAACGCTCGTAAATCCAAAGATAATAAAAATTTTGAGTATATTTTTTGCATACATAATTTTTGTAATAACTGTAACCAATTTGCTAAATTTCGAGATAACCGGTCCACATTTGACCCTAGCTCTCATATAAGTCCAAATGACGGAAACTGGTTAACCCTCCGGCGTGTGAGAAGGTCCCTGGGGACCTTTTTCATTTTCAGACTGAAATTTCTCCTTGATGGTCCATGGGAAGTATACCCGAGCCCCAAATGTATTCCAAGGAAATTTTATCTAAAATCGTTTGCAAAAATTTTCAAAGCGATCCCACCAATAGTTTAGTTTCTATTGAGATTTAAATGTGTTTAGTACGGGAACGTGTGAAAAGGTCCGCTGGGACCTTGTACTGAAATTTCAAGAAATCGTAAAAAAATACTGTCTTTTTTATTGTTTGAACACATGTGTTCATTGAAATTTAGTTCTTTTTAGATTATTTTATTGTGCCTTTCCTTGAAACCGTGCCTTTTTTAGTTTTTATTACCGTCCTTTTTGAGTTGTTTGAATTTATGAATGGTAAATGGACTGGTAAAGCAGGCAGTCGGACTACCTAGATGACAAACCTACTCTTGTAGGCCCATATATTCGGATCCTCTGTGATGTACAAGCTAGAAGACAGGTAGATGTAGAAAGGGGTATAAAAGTGGGTCTAGTTTCGTAAACCAAATCAGTGAAAGTTGAGATAGTGAAAAGTGAACATCCATTGAAAAATTTCAAAAAGAGGAAAAGTACAATACAATGGAAGAGGAAAATTTAGATATTGCCGAAATTGTGGTACGTCGTAGTACACGCTACCAGCAAATGAGTGAGGACGAAAGACGTGCAGTGGATGATAGATTTGCAGACTTCATGAGCGCGGAGATTAGTGATGACGATGAAGGTGCTATTCCTGCATTTGCTCTTGAAGGTGCGGATGATGACGATTACACATATCAAGCAGATTTTCATGTTGATGATTCGGATGCGGAAATTGAATCACATATAGACATCAACGAAGATATTGGTGATGACGAAGATGATGAAGAGGAAGAAACTGAAGCTCATCAAACGAGTGACAATTACTTCATTTCCAAAGATGGCACCAAATGGACTAAAAACGCACCACCTACTTCCCGTACTCGTGCTCATAACGTGGTCGACTACACAAGGAGGAATCCGGGACCAGTACAAACCACATATGATCCCTTTACCATATTCCGCTCGCTCATCACCGAAGACATGGCGTACATCATAATACGCGAATCAAATCGAAAAGGCAGGGAAGTGAACGCTGCCTGGAATTTGGCGAATCCAAGTAAAAAAAAGGAATGGAAACCAATTACTTTGAAAGAGTTCGATGCTTTTTTGGCTATTATTTTGTATGCTGGACTCACTAAATCGAATAGTGAACCTCTTGATGAGTTATGGGGCCCAACGCGCTGTCCAATATATAAAGCTGCATTATCATTAGATAGAATGAAGTGCATAAAACAATGCCTTAGATTCGACAATGGAAATACGCGACAGCAGCGACTAATGAACAGTAAAACTGCGGCTATTGATGATATTTGGCAAATGTTGCAATCTAACTTGGCAGAAGTTTACACTCCACATGATGCAGTGACCATTGATGAGCAGCTATTCCCATACAGAGGCCGCACCCGCTTCACGCAATACATTCCATCGAAGCCTGCCAAGTACGGTATAAAGATATGGTGGTTGTGTGACTCAAAAACATTTTATCCTGTCAAAGGCCAGATTTACTCTGGGAAATTGCCTGACCAGGCAAGAGAGGTGAATCAAGGGCAGAATGTTGTACTTCAACTTTCGGAGAGATATTTAAACACAGGACGTACAATTTATGCCGACAATTTTTTCACAAGTTTGGATTTGGCACGTACTCTGATCAGGAAGAAAACCGCATATGTTGGAACAGTGCGGTCGAATAAAACGTTTGTACCTCGGGAATTCCAAAAAAATCGGTCGCGTCCTGTCAACAGTACATTATTCGGCTTCAACGAAGGCGATATAGCACTATGTTCATATGTACCCAAGAAGAACAAAGCGGTTATTTTGCTTTCCACACAACATTATACTTGCGGTGTGGATATGCAAACTGAAAAGAAGAAGCCGTTTGCTATTTTGGATTATAACGCCAACAAATCGGGCGTTGATACAATGGACCAGATGCTTGGCACATATACATGCAAGCGCTCAACAAACCGCTGGCCATTGGCCATGTTTTATAACATGGTGGACATTGCTGCATTAGCAGCATTTATTTCATACAACGAGATGAAGCCAATAAAAAGAAGTGACAGACGACGGTCATTCCTATTGATGCTGACACAACAATTGGCACTACCAAACATAGAGGAACGAGCGCTGAACAACCGTATAACCGCATATCCAAGGATACGGAACTCAATGGAAGCATTTGGTGTAAAGGTGAGAAAAAATATTATTAATATTCAAAAGCAGAATAAATACATAATGTTGTTATTTTTAGATATTATCAAGACCGGCAGAAGGAGCTGCACCATCATTTGCGCCCAGAACGAACAGACCGTCATGTCGTCTATGCCGTACTGAGTACGGACGGCAGCGGAAAACAAGGGCGTATTGCCATTCCTGTAACAATCCAGTTTGTGCAGAGCATTCAACACTTATACATCGATGCTACACCTGCACACAAAATATGTTGGACGCGGGACAATCTACGCAACAATAGTTTTTAAGCTTTTTTCATATAAAGTTCATAAAAAAAGAATAATGTTATATATAAAAAAATATTTTTTTCTAATATTCATTATACATACATGTATAATTAGTAAATAGTAATAAATAAAAAAAAAATAATTAAAAAAAATGCGTTTTCATATAAAATTCCACACAAATAAAAATAGGTCCCTGTGGACCTTGTACTTCGTATAAGGGCAACGGATGACTCAACCGTCGGAGGGTTAAATATATAAGTTTTGAGAAAATGTTTGTATGATGGCAAAATTTAGCAAATATATGTCTTTATACAGGAAAAATAACACCTTTGATCTTAGTGGTGAAGGGTATCGTATGGTCGGGCTTGACCGACTATAGCGCTTTCTTACATGTTTTTTATAAAATTCAACTTTGAACTGGCACAAAATTTAAACCAAAGTGAATTTAAAATCTTTGAAGAACCTTAAAAATTCTATGGATTTGGAGAATGCCTACATACAATTTTATCGAAATCGGAGATGGTGTTGTTCAAAAATTGTATTTTTCATTCGAAAAATTTTGATTCGATAATAATATTCTAAAAATCTTTTCTTGAAATTATACGTTTTGGTAATCTCTAACGGTTTTGAACCATATGATGAATTGGTGTAGGATTGGAACAAGATGACAATACCAAATCATTTTTTAGTGAATAGTTACGTTTTATTGCGTCCACAAATAATGTTGGTCGCATTAGTAATTTTCTTTTTCCCGTAGAAAACAATTAATTGTGGATAAAAGTAACACACTTGCAAAAAAAATCAGAATTTTACAATAAAACTGTTTAAGAAGTAGGAGTAACGAAGTAAATTGTATAAACGGGTATACGACTATATATAAATACAATAAACAATACCCGGGATAGAGTAAATGTAGAAAATAAAACAGAACAAAAAACATGGGAAACAAGACAACGAACCGGAAGCGTTTTGGGAAATACTTGTCGTTGAAAGAACAAAAAAAAATTCATTACAATTGTATTATATTCCAGTAGACAGACATACTGTATTTAAAATAATATCCGCAACAAAAAAAAAGATATTTAAATAATGAAACAACAAAAAAAATTCAAGAAACCAGAAAGAGGATGAAGAATTGCAAGAGGAATACGATAAAGGTGCATTAAAAAAACATTTCCAAAGGATAAGAATAATTTTAAAACTCAAACGCAAGCAAAAAATCAACAACAATTTAAAACTTGAGAAAGAAAAAAGAAACGGGACTAAGGATAAACAGCAATACCGCAAGAGCTTTTGTGTCCATAGTTCTTACTTTTGTCTTGGTCTTGTTAAATGCTCTCCAGTATAACGCACAAGGATCCTTCGAAAGAAGAAAGTATTTTCTTAATTATACTCATTAATCAATTTGTTATAATGACATTGTTATTGGCTTTCTTCAGCAACACAGTGCTACAGTAAGATAAGTGTAACAATTTAATATAATGTATAAGTAGTACTATTCTACTATCAAAAGATTATAACTCATCTTGTTAAGAAAAACCTCTTCTTTGAAGTTTCCACTTTTGTTACAAACCCATAAGCTCCCGAATAGCTAGTCAAAAAAAATTTCTAACTACCTTGTTTATAAGGTCTCAATTAAGGATTTTTCAAGTTTTCAGACTTTTTGATGCATTGGTTATAGAGATATAGAAAGTTGCTTATAAGCAACTTTGGGCCATTGTGATAACAAATTATATGATTGAAAAAATAAAAAAAAAAAGTTCGTCGTCGATATTTTTTGTTAGTTTTATATACTATTTATTAAATAATTGTAAATGATAAGTAAGGAAATAATTGGTATTACTGCACAAATGGATACCGCACTTTGAGTATTTCAAAAGAGGTGTTCATGTTTCGCAAAGGCGGCGTCGAACTTTTGCTCTCCATATTACCATTATTCCATTATTTATATACATATATTTATATACATATATGTTTTGATGGCTTTTCAAAATGTAAATCTCTTATATCAAAAAATTCTCTTGTCCATTGTAATGAAGATAACTCTATTTTTTCTGCAAATGAACGTTCTAAGATATCTGGTTGCTCATCAATAAATTACTTAATATAGAGATGTTCTATAATTTTTTTTTTTTTCTAAAAACTCATCCCCATTTAAAATCAGCTTCACAAATTTATTTACTTGCTTTCATCATTTAAATGTTTTGCTTCTAACGTGGACCAAAGTTGCTTATAAGCTACTTTTTTCAATATTTTTATTTTTATTTGTTGCCTTACCTATAGATATTAAAGCCACTAACGAACTTATTTTATTTTTGATACATAAATATTCAGGGGTGTCATAGAAATCAAGTCAGTTTTTAAATTTCTCGGTTTTTAAAACCAATAGGGTAGAAGGGGGAGCATTTGCCACTTTTTTTAAAAGAGCTCTGGGTTTCTTACTGTGAGAGTTATCATAATTTTTTCGTTCTTCATAGGTACCTATATATGTTAGCTTTAAACTGTGTTGGTTCAGATTTCCTACGGCTTTTCTTTATGTATCAAATTTGAAAAATAGCAAATTAAATAAAAGTGGCCAATGTGCCCCATCCATGGGGCACATTTGCCAAAAAGTTTGGTACAAAAAAGAAGTAAAAAAATTGTTGTAATAAAATAAATTTTTTTATTTCTATTAAGCTTTAATTACAAAACAAACAAACCAAAAAATTAATTCAAGTTCATTTCACATGGATAAATTAAACAAAACAGTAAAAAATTCAGAGATCAAAATTTTAACTATTGGGCCTATGTTAACATTGTACTGTGACATATCAACATTAAAAAAAATGTTAAGATGGAAAATGGATCGGGCCTTGTAACCAAAATACGATATCCTTTCTAGGAATATTACAAATGTCGGGCTCAAAAAAATGTCGACGAAGCAACTCGTCGTATGGCAAATGTGCCCCAGGTAGAGTCGTTAGATGTAAAGAACTATTTTTCATATAAGAAATAGATGTATTGTTAAAAATTTAAAATATTTGTTCTCAATACTATATTGTTTATTAAACTAAGGAACAATTTCTTAGGATAACAAAAAAAAAACTAAGGAAAATATTACAAAAATACTTGTAGCAAAATATTTTTTCAGGATCAGCTGAAACAATAAATCACGCCTGATGTTCTAAATATGAAAGCTACAGCAGTCAAAATTTGAGATATAAATAGAATATCAATGATAAACGAATATAAAATCGATTACAGCATCAAAAAAGATAAGTTAGTTTTCAAGAAAATTAGTGGTGGCAAATGCGCCTCTATGGCAAATGGTCCCCCTCCTACCCTACTGGTTATATTTGGTGTCATGAAACCAAGTCGGTTTTGTTATTATTGGTTTTAAATCAAACAAAATGTTCGAATCAATTGTTTATTATTTCATTTGAAATTTTTTTGAAACATCAAAAAGCAAATAAAAAAATAAAAATTACTAAAGAAAATTATTTGAAGAAAAACTTTCAGTTTTTTGCGATGTTTGTGGTATAGGTATCGGGTGTTTTTTATTGAGGTACAGAACTTTAAGTTGGCATAACTTTTTTAACTGGCGGCCATTTTGTCAGCTGTCAAGTGATTAATATTTAGTTTGGTTTGCCATTTCATCATGAACAGGTTGTGAAAAGAACAACGCTTGCAAATCGTGCAAATTTATTTCGAAAATAAAGGTTCAGTTCGCGAAGTTTACCTCAAGCTCCGTCCATTTTATGGTCGACATAATCGTCCATCAGAGCAATTAATTCGGTTAACCATGGATCGTTTTCGCACTACGTTTACTCTATGTGATAATACGCATCCGCAGCGACGTCGAACAGTGCGCACCGAAGAAACAATTGCCGCTGTAGAGCAAAGTGTTGAAGAGGACATGAATGAATCGATTCGCCACCGTGCACAGCAATTGGAGCTTTGTCCATCAACTTTATGGAAGATTTTGCGCAAAGATCTTGGCTTGCGACCTTACAAGATCCAGCTTGTGCAAGAATTAAAGCCGCGAGACCATGCAATACGTCGTGATTTTGGTGTATGGGCCGAAAATGAGATTGATCTCGATGCTGATTTTCATCGTAAAATTTTGTTCAGTGATGAGGCTCATTTTTGGTTGAATGGCTACGTCAACAAGCAAAATTGCCGCATTTGGAGTGAAGAGAATCCACATGAGACCCTTGAGACGCCATTACATCCACAAAAACTGACTGTTTGGCGTGCTCTATGGGCTGGTGGAGTCATTGGGCCATACTTCTTCCGAAATAATGCTGGAGAGTCAGTTACCATAAATGGAGACCGGTATAGAGCCATGATAACCGACTATTTTGTTCCCCAATTGGATGGCATGAATGTGGATGAGTTGTGGCTCCAACAAGACGGCGCTACATGTCACACAGCGCACGTCACAATTGATTTATTGAAGGAAACATTCGATGAGCGCATAATTTCGCGGAATGGACCTGTCAATTGGCCACCAAGATCGTGCGATTTGACACCACTGGTTTATTTTCTTTGGGGATATGTGAAGTCGCTCGTCTACGCCAACAAACCAGAAACGTTAGGGGACTTGGAAGCCAACATTCGTGGCGTTATTGCCAACATACGGCCTCATATGCTCGAAAAAGTAGTTGAAAATTGGACCTGTAGAATTGGCTTTATTCGAGCCAGCCGCGGCGGCCACATGCCCGAAATCATATTTAAACATTAATGGCATAAAATTATCCTTCCAATAAAGCCAAATTGATGGATATTAAAACGATTTTCTTGTGTTTTATTTCAATTCGAAGTTCTCTACCTCTGAAAAAAACACCCATTATAAAGAATGCGCTGCTATTTGGACAAATGAAGCTTGTATACCCCAACATCTTGAAATGATCGAATTGCGGACTGGAAAAAATGTAATCTATCTACACCAAGAAACAAACAACAACCAATAAAAGGACGATTGTCACTTATATGCGATATTCATTAAATTGCAAATAAATATGTTGATATGCATTTGCTTCGCCAGTACCTCCACACAAAGAATATTCTAGCCTTACAATTTTCCCCATTTTTGATATTTTTTATGTTTGTCAATACGGTTCATTGATTCCAAAGACAAAAGACAAAAAGTACCAAAACTTGTTTTTATCTTATTACATGATAAAAAAGCCAAAAAGTACCAAAAGTTAAAGCTAAAAAGTACCAAAAATATTTTTTCTCTTTTTCTTCCCTTTTTTCGAAAAGTACTTACCACTTGTACTGTTATTTTTTATTATTTTTGTAACTCGATATCAATTTTGGTTCTATTGTTTTTAGTTTGGGAATTATAGCGTTATTGAATTCTCCCTTTTTTATCCCCCACAGGGCCAAATTTTCAAAAATCTGTTCTGAGTAGATCTTTAAATCGAAAAATGCACCAGTTGGAAAGTAACGCCTTTGAAATTGATAGGACCAATTTTGAAATGAAATCTGTTAACTGTAAGTTGCTTGGTTTATTTCCAATACTAAACCAATAATATTATTTTCAGTGACACATAAAACCAATAGAAAATGTAGCTCGAACATTAATATTGGAATTCATGACACCAATTTATTTTTTTTGTCGTTTTCAAAACCAATACCAATGAAATTGGTTAATATGACACCCCTGATTTTTAATTATTTTTGATTTTTTCACAAAAAAGCATACTTGTAAAATTTAGTCGACTTTACTCTAACCTATGAACTATAACTTCATTGGTTAAAAGTCGATCTGTTTATTTTTTGTTGTTTTTTAATCTATTGAGATGAAACTATCGAAACGTGTTTTTTTTTAATTTTTCAGTTTCGTTATTTTTGCAAAAAACTAGGCCAAACATCAAAGTTGCTTAAAAGCAACAATGGGGGCGAAAGGGTTTAATAAATATTAAAAATAATTTAACTTGAATAGCATATTATTAAAATATTAAGATACTTACAAAGGCAAATAATTTTGTCCTTCTGAAAACTGAATATACTTGACCTCTAGTTGAATGCGTATATACATAGTTTCGTTAAAGTGCATGAACCATGTAATAAAATCAAACAATCTTTAAACTCTGCAAAGGGGTTTCCTAATTTTTTATACCTCAAATACTCTTAAAAAAAAATTAATTTGTAACATAGTGTAATCGTTAAGATTCAGATTTTTTTTGTTTTAAAGTTCTTTTTTTTAATTTGAAATATGCAGGTCATTACTGTGATGTAGAAAGCTCAATCCAAAATGGAAATTTTTTGAACGGAGGTTATGACTTTAGCTTGATTACTTTTACACAAAAGTACATCTTTAGTTCATAACTTCCCTTGATTTTAATATAAAACAAGTAAGAGTGGTTTATTCGACTATGCCGAATCTTAGATACCCTTCACCAATGGTGGTCCAAGAGTAAAGTACAAAATCAAAATAGTTTATTGTTGAAACTATCCCAGTAAAACTTTTCATTACCAAATAATGAGTTAAACAGTTAAACTATTGAACACGAACTACTTACTCATTCGCTGTTTAAGTCATTACAATAACATGGGGATGTCATTGGAGGCAAGTACTTACCAATTACAGAAAAGTAATGACTTGGGTAAGCAATTTGAAAGCAACAACAACAACAGCAACAACTTTTTTGTTGTTGTTTTATTAAAAACATATATTTTTAAACGAAATACAAAAATTTTGTTTATGATCCCATGGGGGCTCGAACCCAGACCCTCCGACTGCTAGGCAGAGACTCTTCCACTGAGCTACTTCATATGTTGAAAACTTAGCAGTTTGTAATTAATATAAACAATTTTTATTTTTAGATCCAAAATCATGTGAAAATAACTTTGTTTTTCCCTGCTTTTTTTTGCTTTGTTGTAATTTTTGGAAAAATATTTTTAAACGATTTTTTTGTAATTATTTTGAAATTTTTTTAAAATTATTTTAAAACTTAAACGATTTAAATCTTCTTTTTTGTGTAAGTTTTTACATAAGATTTACTCTTACTCACTTTAATGTTACAACCTGTTAAGGCCAAAGTCTGAGCCTATTTTAGAATTCCATGGATTTCGTTCTTGTGCTAATATTCTCCAATTTTATAGGCCAAGCTTTGAAAAATGTTCCTCTGCTTGGTCTTTCTATCGAAGTTTCGGACATCCTCCTCTAACATTAGGTAGTGGGACATTTCAATTCTAATTTTATCCTCTTCATTGGATTTTTTTTTCAAGAGAGGATTACTAGCCCGTAATCCTAACCCATTTTTATCGATCTTATGGGACAACTCTCGGAACATGTTAACTCACAATATTAATGGGTGTTAAACTAGCTCCCCGGGTGATATCATGAGGAGGTGTGTGTCCACAGTTGAGATGAAGGATGACCCAGATAAGTTGGGCTTACCAAGTTAAGACCAATTAGAATCGTGTTTGGTATTCAACATCCCCTAGATAATCAAAATTGACTCATGATGGTATTTTTTCATTAACGTGAGTTAGTTTTACAAATTTTTTTTACAGAAGATAATATTTAAGTTCTTAAAATTCAAAAATCATTCAAAAAGACTCTTTTGATAAAAAAAAAAAACTAAAAAAAATTGTTGCCCTTGGTGGGATTTGAACCGGGGCCATTCAGTTTAAATTACCATCTTAATTACAAATAAGTACTTCTGTAATAACATATTATTTATTCGGATGGTATGTTGTAGTCGTTACAAGGTAACCAGTTATCAGAGTACTTGCCATTACCAAAGTTTTGCTGGGATAGTTTCTGATTACTAAACTTTACCTCAAACATTGGCGCAATAATATTTTAGATTTATATTATTCGGGTGAAAAGAAAAAATCAAAGGTATGCGTTTCCCAATTCGACAAAATATGTATGTCTTATGTTAAATTAGACCTAAATTTATTACATTTGGCAGGTATTGCTTTTTCAATATGTAGACGGCCTATATTCAATACCCCCTATGAACCAATTCGCCCAAAAATACCAAGGTACCCCGGTAACTTTAGCATTTTCATCTTAACTTTTTTAATGAAAACAGATGGTTCACAAACTTCAAACTTCTTGGGAACTCCTAACTATTTACGGATACGTATGTGAAGAAATTAATTGGACCACAACGCCTTTACAATATAATTTTTTAGCTTAAAAGTAAAAATAATTTAAACTATTTCAATAGTAATTTTTTAGCTTAAATTAATCGTATTAAAGATGACTACACAATTAACAAAATACAAAAAGGGCGGTGGTAAAAGAATAAAAAAAATTTAGAATTATTTTTACATTATCTTTATTCCTAGGGGGCGACTGACTTAATTTTTTTTCGAACAACCCTAGTATATACCCTATGATCCTAACAAAACAGTCATTGCCAAAGCTTTAATCTAAACCGGTCCGCTAACTTAATATGGCGACACAGTGAACAAAATACTAAAAGGGCGGCATTTGTAGGCGTGGTAAGAAATATAAAAAAATGTTATAACATTATCTTTAATCCAAAAACTTTTATGTATGCTCTAGAATACACGTGAGATATATAACTTTTGAATGGATAAATATCAGCTCTACATTGCTATATTAACTTACAAATCTGAAGTTAGTTGACCAATTAAGATTAGTACTTCATCAATAATATTTGGGATGTATTATTCTTCCGATCTGTGCAAGTCTTTACTTCTGATGGCTCTTAATGTAAATTATTAAAACAAGGGCTACATGTTCTTACGATGTACGCTGGATCCTATTTCGATTTTAGGGCAAAACACTCCTATATGTTGGTGCTTTGGCGATATATCAGGTGTTCAAAGACCGATTTTGATAAAATAGCTAGCTTCGCGGGAAGATGTTCTTAAATCTGATATATAAAACTACTTTGCACAAAATTAGACTCATAACGGGTATAGTTTTACATTTATAAGCATACCAACATTAATTTTAATCGATCCCTCCCGATTCTTAGTCGACCGGTATAACTTTTATGGGTTCACTAATAAAAAAATTACAAACGGATGAACAAACTTATAATACCCTATCACAAACTTATTATATATTAAAGGGTATAAAAAGGGGATGTTATATATGTATGTGACCCGGTCAATAAAAAGGGAAAAGGTGGTTTATGACTCAAAAACAAATTTAGAAAAAATTAGTTAAAAATTTCGAAAAAATTAGCTAATTTTTGAAATTTTGTTTCATAGACCGGGTCACATATAAGAACTATAGCCAAATGTTGACCGATTGCATAAAATATATACACTGGCTGGTATATTTATATAAATCTTTTTTATGCAAAATTTAGTGGCCATAGCTGTCACAGTTTATAATTTATTAGATTTTAACTGGCGTTTTAGTGGTTTCCGGGAGTAAACTTGTGTCCCCTAGCTCTTTTTTAGGCGCTAATGTGTTTTTATTTGACGGAGATAAACCCCCTATCTTTTTGTATTTTTGTGTTTCCGTAAGTTTTTATATGAGAGCTATGGTCAAATAGTGACCGATTGTAACAAAATTGCACACTGCCTAGCATTGGCGTAAGGGCTCTTTGTACTAAGTTTAGTCGCCATAGCTAGTATAGTTTATCATTTATTAAGGTGTGTTTTAGATGGAATTTAGGCTATTTTTGTGTTTTTTATACACTCAGAATATTATGTAAGTAAAATTAACTTAAAATGTAATTTGAAACGAATGAATATTCATTTAAAAACCGGTCAACTGATTTTTCATTCAATAAATATTTCATTTAAATTTAACTGACAAATATTCAATCTACATTTTCAGTTTTAAAAACGGAATATTCAGTTGTTTTCAAAAAAATTACTGACAAAAATTTAAGCTACATTTTTAGTATAAAAAACGGAAATTTTCATTTATTTTAAAAAAATTGAATGGTAAAAAACTACGTAAAAGTTCCGTAAAACGGACAATTTTCATTTGTTTTTGTAATTAACGTAATATAAAAGACGAAAACATAAAAAGGGTATATCCTTTAAGGCATCAAAAAACCAAACAGACAAAACAAAGTTTGTTGTTTGCTTAGGCCATACCCAGCGTTACCGTTATGCGACTAAAGTTGCAATTTGCGACTTTTTCAGGTGGCCTGCGACGCAACCTGCAACTTTTCTTCCATGGACCTTTTTTGCTACTTTTTTGAATTTTGTGCGACTTTTGACACATTTTTACAAAATTATTTAAAATTTTTATTTTTAGCCCATTATCAATGTCTCAACTAAAATTCCCCTCAATGATTTTAACTTAAGTATAAATACCATCAATTTGAGAAGTCTTTTTGTACAATAAAAAACTAAAACAAATAAATTTTGGCGGCAGAGCCGATAGCCTTTCGACAACTCCCGCATAGCTACGTACAAATATTGGTTTTGCTCGTTTGTCATTATTTCATTAATATTTTACATTTTTAGTTCGAGCAAAAAGAAAGAGTATTAATGACACTAAGCAGGTGAAACACCAGTTAAAATACAATCAAGTTCTGAGTCAGAAGACGATGAAGTTTTCCAGCAATCCTCATGCTCTTCGAAAATACAGAAAGTTTAAGGAAATATTCGAAGATATGGAAGTTGCATTAGTGAATGTAAAATCCGTTCTCGTTAATGATTTTACTCGTTGCGATCAGAATTTATGATGGTTAAAATAATAATTTCTAAAAATAATTTAAAAATCATTTTATTTTATGTAGTTTTATGTTGATTTGGACACAACTTTCAGGGGTTTTGTCATTTTATGGTTATTTATACATGCTTTAACATTTGGTCCGTCAAATAGTTAATCCCTTAATTATTTTGGTGCGCTTCAGATCTAAGGTAAAGCTTTTTTAAAGAATAGGTGTTAACCATTCCTGACCAATTAAAATTTAGAGGGCAATGGATTCATCCCCTGGGGTCTATTTCATAAAACAACGACTTGAGTCCAAATGAAACAAAAGAAGAAGAAGACGAAATATGAAAAAAAGCGTAAATGCTTCGTTCGGTTTTTTTACGTTTTTGAAATTTGCGTGCCAATTACGCTATCAAGTGCAAACTTGCGCTACTTAGATTTTGTGTTCAATATACCTGAAGTCTTAGGAGTTCAAATCTGTAATTAGATTTTCCGTACACCTAAGAGTACAAAAATTATTCGAGTTGAAAGTCGGTTTCTTAGGAATTAAAACTGTTTCGTTTTTGCCTATATATCTTTTCAAGTATGAATTGTTTTATGGTTTTTTGTTCATTGTTTAAGTAAAAATGTATTAAAAAAAAAATGTGCGACTTTTTTTGTTGAGTGCTACTTTTTGTGCGACTTTTTTTTAAAAAGCGACTTTTTTGCGACTTTTTTAAATTTGTCAGCGGTAACGCTGGCCATACCCCGTGATAGGCGGCCAGTATTATAAAAAGTTTCTTCAGTAAGCAAACCTAATATACTTAAGGAAAAACAATAATTAAACAAATACGAATTATATTTGATACAATAATTGGAATAATATATAAAAACTAAACAACTGATATTTTCAAATGTTACGGATTTTCAGTATTTTTTTGTAGGTTGTTTTTTAAACAAATGTATAAATATGTTAAAAATCAATTTTCTTGTAAATTTAAATGAATATTCATATGAAACAACATAACCGAAAATTTCCTAAACAACATACAATCAATTACTGTAATAATTTCCTGAGTGTAGGTGCTTTGGTTAAAGACCGATTTCGATGAAATTGAAACTTTTATATGCTAAATTTTATCATCATGTCTGTTTTAATTTGTCATTTATTAGCAAATAGCAATTTCAACACAAAAATTTTCCCAGAAATGAAATGCCAATTTTCAGTGATCTAGCTCCTTTCGTTTAGTGCTTTCAACAGACAGACGGACATAGCTCAATCGCCTTAGAATTATACAAGAAAACGCACCGGCTTAAACTAATTTTAATAGAAATGTCAGTGTCAAATTATTCTTACAAATTTGTGTTATTTTTATAGTTATACTAAAATCGACTCAAAGAGTGATCTTTTTTTATCAATGAACGTTGCTAGTAGCTTTAGTAGCGTAGCTTTAGAAGAGTTCGAGGTAAGATTTTCAAACTTTGTATAACCGACTTTTTGTCGGTAAGCATAGCTTGGTTAGAAAAAGGGGGGATATGAGTAGAGCATGTTTCGACCTTTATTTTAACTATTGAATATATACCTCCCTATTTATTTATTTATGAAAATAATGTTATAGCAAACTTATAAATCAAATTTTCCATACAAATTCCCCAACAAGCCTTTGAAAAACTTTGTTATTCGTTAAGGAATTAAGGGGATAGTCTTTAAACTTTATTCAAATATATTTCTTATAAATGTTGAGCGTAGTTAATTTAGAAAAAAAATCCGGAATCGATGACAGTAGTTTATTTTATTTATTTTATTTTATTGATCTAGCACAACAAGATGAATATCTTTTATATTATAGTGCTAGTGAGTAAATAAACAATTATACATACATACTTTATCAAAAATTAAATAGAATTATATCGTAATTAAAAAAAGAAAATGGAATACGTTTACATAATAATACATTAAGTAAAAACAAATGGTAATTTTGAGGTATACATATACAATAAAACAAAAAAAAAATAAAGTTTAACTAAAATGTTTTAGTAGCTCAGACTTAAACCTTTTTGCGTTGTTTATCGTTTGAATATGGTTTGGAAGAAGGTTCCAAAGACTAGTAGTATATACAAAAAACTGACGCTGACGCTGGGATAAGGCACTATTAAATCGACGTTGAATTAATTTTTTCCCTCGATTAGATCTCGCAAACTGTATTCGGCTATAGAGAGAGGTTGGTTGACTTGAAATAATGATTCGATGCATAAAAATTAAACTTTTGAGTTTCAATAGATTCGAAAAACTTACATTGTTGATCTGATAAGAGAAAACTGATATCGAATCACAACGTCTTTTGTTGAAAACATATCTAGCGATGTTATTATAGGCCACCTTAAGTTTTTGGAAGTCAGAGCTATCACAGTTTGAATAGATTTCACAGCCATATAACAGTACAGGAATGAGGTATGTTTTAGCGAGCAGCATGCGAATCTTAAATGGGCTTGCGTTTTGTACTGGCCAAAGATTTCGAAGCATTCCGTACATTTTACCAACAGCAGAACTGATGCGATTAGTCCAGGTTAGTTTATTATTAAGTATAACTCCCAAATTTTTTGATGAATTCACTTCTTCAATTGTGTTTGCATTTACTTGAAGTCTGATGTTGTCCCTTGGGATTTCTTTATTTTTCGAGAAAAAAATATATTTAGATTTTGACGGGTTTATACATAAACCGTTGGCTAGAGCCCAATCATTTATTTTTGTCAAGTCGTGGTTAATGTTGTTAACACCGGTATAAATGTTGCTTGCAGGACAGCTGTAGTAGACTTGAACATCGTCTGCATACATTTGTATGTCACTGTATTTAATTGTATCTGGAAGATCATTAATATACATACAGAACAGTAGAGGTCCAAGAATTGATCCCTGTGTACTCCTTTATTAACTTTTAGTGGACTAGAGCATTTGTTGTTGACGTGCACGATTTGGGACCTGTCTGACAGATATGAAGCTAATAACTTACATGCTGTTTGCGAGAAGTAGAATTGTTTCTGGAGTTTCGATATTAAAATTGAATGATCTACTGAATCAAAAGCCTTACTGTGATCAAGCAATACTAAGAACGATAACATGTTAGCATCAAGTTTTCCTCGTATATCCTCAATAACGTTCGTCAATGCAGAAATGCAGCTCCTTCCTTTCACAAAACCAGACTGAGAATCAGATAAAAGAGTATGTTCATAAAGATGTTCATTTATTTGTTGACACAGGAGATTTTCAAAAACCTTGGATAAATATGGTAAAATTGATATGGGACGATATTTATTGTTTTGTTTCGGTATTGGAATGATTTTTGACAACTTCCATTCTACTGGATATACAGATTTGGTTAGTATCGTATTGAAAACAAATGTAATATAAGGCAAGATTTTGGGTAATATGACTTTGAGGAAAATAGGGTTCATTTGATCAGCTCCAGCTGCATTTGACTTCACATTTAGTTTAGACAAAATTTTTGAGGATATGAATATGTAGACTTTATGTATAAAAAACATTTGGTACAACGATAAGTCTCAAGTATATCTGTACGAAGTTGTGGTCATATAACCGTAATGTTTAAAAAGTTTAAGATATTGTTTAAAAAGTTTCAGAATCCCAAATCTTACTTAAAAAACTTACTTAAAAAAATATATTAAAATGTTATGTTCTAAAGTTATTTAAGTTGATTAGTTCAGTGTCGTAACTTTGGAGTTTTATACAAATACGAAATAATGTCCCTATTAATATTTTTCCATTTTAGTATTCTTCATACATTTCTGTTGATTTATGATTTAAAAAAAATCTTCATGCAGATGTCGTTTATCTTTCTGCTAATGAACTTTCGGAGATTTACTTGCAACTACTTTTGCTACTTGAAAACAAAAATAACATTTAGCTTTCGCTTGTAAAAATCACTAAATCAACACACAAACATTGGATGCGAGTATTTACTTCAAAATATATTAAATATTTTTACATGCAATGACGATGACATGGTCTGGCCGGGCTCATACTCCCTCGTTTTTAATAACGAATTTATGTACTGTTAGAGTTGGAGCTCTGGTTATGGCTCCTTCATTCCCTTCATATTTCAACAGGATTTTATGTTTATATGAATGTGTTTGTGTGTAATTAATATCATGTGCAGCAGCAGATGGGTTTTGTTGCGAGTACAGTGAGATGTGGCTAAAACGAAGAAGACTAAAAAAACATCTTTTTACTATTCTGCACTTGCTATCATAAATTCTGGGGAAAATTCGGAAAAAGCAAATCCTTGTCATCATTGTGACGTTATGAAGGAACCAAACTGTATACAATGTCATAAGAGTTTAGTATCAAAAAATAACAACAAGGCAAAAAAAATAGAAAAAACAAACAACGACATGAAAGTATTCCAACTATGCATATGAGCTCATAACCAAAACACTCAGATACAGATTCACACACATTCCCACAGCTCTTTGGGGAAGTGAAATAAACGAATTTATGTGGCATTCGAGAAGAAATATCACTATAGAGAACAGGATGTATTTGTGTACATTAGGGACATAACAAAATGTTTGACATAATATCAAAAGTATCACAGTTCTGTATATATGTTTCAATTATAAAGATAAATGCTCATTTTGTCTTCCAGCATATCGTTGGGCTTGGTAATTTTTTTTAGTAATTATATGACTTTGTAATGACGACAATATACCACGAATTTGTTTTAAAGAACGACAAAATGTATTGTTCGGATTGTCATGGTGAAACAGATTACTCTGTTTATGGCGGTTGGTTCCCGCGAAGACTTTTGGCAATAAAATAGTTGTGTATAATTCGGCATTGAACATTCTTCGTCGTGTCAATGTAACGATGCCATATTACAGTTTTTCGGCATTTCTTTGCAAACAATTGACAAGATCCCTCTTTCAGAGCAACAACATTCTTTAAAAAACTCTTCCATTAGCGAACTTCGTCCATAAATGAATCCAGATAAATCAATTCGAAAAATCACTTAATTGACAAGATGTGTGAGACTGGTATTCGCTCTAAGAATTTCTCCGAATACCCCGGGGAAACAAATGGTCGTGCACAACTCGGAATTTTCACACATTTTGTTTGGGAGATATAGCTTTACTGATTATTTCCGTTTGAAACCCCTTAAATGTCTTGTTTATCCGTTTGGAATATGTGATGGTGAATTAGTCAATGAAGCAGTCAGTTATTTACGATTGAGCTTTCAAAAATTCACCTTTTTAAATTAGCTTTATTCGTCAACGTAATCCACAGCAAGAGCAACGCAATCATTCATTCAGCGCCGCTCTTACATTTAAAAAACACTTTTTTAAACAATTTTTCTTTCGCCTTAAAAAGGGACTTTGAATGAGGTTTACCAGTTGCTATTCACTCAAATGACACTTACCCAATATCACCTTTAGATGATTCAAAACAATTTGGTAGTTTTTCGATGCTTACTTGTGTTACGAACTCATTTGCGAGTCTACTGGGTTCCGTAATACAGGTGTTTCTATGACCATGTTAAAAGTCAGAAAACTATCGGGTAATTGTTTTTTCTGATGAAGCGGAGCCTCTTTAACACTTTTTAAGTCACTTCTATGCTTACAGTGTATTTTTTGTATTCCTATCAAGAAGTTCTGTTAAATTAACCCCTTGACTTATTTCCACGAGTCTGACTCGTGGTACAATTTCCGTTCCTAACATGATTATAACGAGTCTGATTCGTGGTACAATTTATATTTATATTCCTAACAAGTCTGACTCGTGGTACAATTTCTGTGCCTAACATGATTATAACGAGTCTGACTCGTTTTGCGACTGTTCTTAAGCATCAAAACTGGTTTGTTTAATGCAAGTTGTATGCGAAAAGTTGGAAGCGAACTTCGTTTCGCTAATTGAAAATAATAAAAGAAGTATCACTCTTAGCACACAACTCATAAACTAATGAATAGAATATAATTAAATTAAGAAAGCTATTTTCTGAAAGTTAGTACTAATAAAAAAAGAGGGAAAGGAATAAAATAAACTTATATGTTACATAAACTAATGTTTAGTATTAAAAAATGGGAAATATATTAAATTTAGTACCTGGTAGACCGAGCCTTGCTCGGAGCTTTATGATAAGCATTTTGAGGAAAATTTTAAAGTTTTTATATATTTTATATTATAAAGTGCTAAAATAAATTTAGAGGAAAGACATTGTAGAAATATTCAGTTAATTTTGAATTATTTGATTTATTTTGTCCGACCAACACATAGTTTGCATAGTTTACAGTTTAACTCATTTTGAATAATTTTGGAAATTATTCATATCAACAGAAACCTCTGTCGACTCATGCGCAACAACTTTGCTAAAGATTATAGTCTGATCAAATGCACAGTTTACGATTTAATTCATTTTGAGTAGTTTTCTGTGGCGCCACCTGTCGGACTTTGCTTATTCCAATTCATAAAACTTCTTCGGCTTATCCGTAACAACTTTGCTGAAGATTATAGCATGATTAAATGTACAGCATACGAATAAATTGACTTTGAGTAAATTTCAGTAGCGCCACCTGTCGAAATTTCTTCATACCAACTAAGAAACCTTTGTCGGCTCATGTGCAACAACTTTGCTAAAGATTGTAGCATGATTAAATGTACAGATTACGATTAAATTGACTTTGAGTAAGTTTCTGTAGCGCCACCTGTCGGAAATTATTCATACCAACTAAAAAGCCTTTGTCGGCTCATGCGCTACAACTTTGCTAAAGATCATATCATGATCAAATGTACAGTTTACGATTTAATTAATTTTTAGTAATTTTCAGTGGCGCCATCTGTCGGAATTAGTATTATCAACTTTAAAACCTTCGCCGGCTTATCCGCAACATCTTCGCTAAAGAGCATAACACAATCAAATTCACAGTTTACTATTCTATAAAGAACATAAATACAGACAAACATTCATTTGTTTAAAATAATACTAATTTTTCCCCCTTTTTATTCCCTAATTTCTAAAAGTTCCATATGTATATTTGGTACTTTTTTGGTGCCAATTGAATTCGGTACATTTTTTTAAAACGCATTTAACATAATGTATAATGTTCCTATTCATATTACTTTGGAGATGTTAAGTTATAATTTTATCCCTTTTTTACCCATTTTGGCTCCAAAATCAAAAAAGTACCAAATACGTGTTTCATGTTTTTTTTACATCTATTGATTGCAGTACCAAGTTTCTTTCTATATTCTTTAGTTTAAAATATAAGAGTGGGTTAAAAAGGTGCCAAAAAAACTATTTTCACCCTTTTTTACCCCCTATCGGACATAGTTTCAAAAAAGTACCAAACACCTGTCCGCTTATTTTCAAAGCTGTTTAAAACGTAATTCTAATTTTGTTTCTATACCTATTACTTTAGGAAACATAGCGTTTTCGATTTTTTCCCCTTTTTACCCGTTTTTACCCTCTTAGAGGTAAAAGTTCCAAAAGTCCCTTCTTCTTCGACCTATACATCAAAAAAGATACCCACTGTCCAAATTTTATCAAAATCGTTAGAGCCGTTTTCGAGATAGCCATTCTATATATATATATATATATATATACAATTATTGCTCGTTTAAGAATATAAGATTAAAAAAAAAATCGGGCCGCTCGGTCATTCATATTTGACATTTTCAATATTTGACTTATATGGGAGGGGTCACGCCCACTTGAGATTTCAAAAAAAAACCTAGCCTATTTTAACCAATGGTCACACTTTACAACACTGTCTAAATTTCTGAAAAATCGGTCGGTTTGATCATTCATATTTGTAATTTTTAATATCTGATTTATATGGGAGGGGTTACGCCTACTTGAGATTTCAAAAAAAATCTGACCTATTTTATCCATCAGTCACACCTTAATATACTGTCAAAATTTCAAAAAAATCTTACTTATATTTGTCATTTTTAATATATGAGTTATATGGGAGGGGTCACGCCCACTTGAGATTTCAAAAAAACAAAGCCGGTCACACCATACTACACTGTCAAAATTTCAGAAAAATCGGTCCGCTAGTTTCGGAGATCCTTCCCAACAAACAACATACAAGCAGATAAACATTTTTTTATAGATATACGAGATATATTTATAGATATACGAGATATCGTAGATAATTAATTTTAGTTGAATCAGTATTTAGTTTGAACGTTTTGAGTTTGAGTCGGTCTTAGACTCATGTCATAAATTATTTTGCAAATTTACGATTTTTAATTTACATTAATAACACTCTGATACAGTGAAAATACACTCGGAACGAAACCAAGCTCAACCAGTAGAACTCGGTTAGAAGATCATTTTACCATTTTTTAAATTTTCGATATACCCTCAAAATCGAAAGTTATCGATAAAAAACGATTTTTTTGGACTTAGCGGAGAAAAGAAGGCTTAACTGAGTCATTTTTACAACGATTTTAAATTTTAAAATGTGTTTCGACAGAAAACAAAATAGTCTTTCACTTCGTAAAGACCTTTTTTTAACATGACCAATTTATCATAAAAATATTTTCCGCTGAAGTTAAAATTTTATTTTTTTTTCGATTTTTTCAACTTCGGAAGCTTTTTTTTCGTAAAATTTATCAGAAGACCTAATATATTTTGACTTAAAAAAAAAATCATGGTTACCATTTTGTAAAACAAGAGTACTTTAATTAAAATCGGAAACATATTAACAGAGATATAACAATTTTAGTAAAATGGTGAATTCAGTATTATTTGCATATTAGAAAATTTTCTATACAATACTACGTTAGAGTGTTTTTTCAACTTTTTCGCAAGTAGAGAAATGGCGATCGGATTATTATGGCATTCGGTGAGAAACTTCAAATAACAAAATTTAAGCCAAATCGGACTACGTTATTACGTGGCGCCCAGGCCATGAAGTTGAAAATTGCGTTTATAAGAAAAAATATGGCCAATTTTTTAGTTCTTGCAAAATTTAACTTTTTTAGTAAACATTTTAACAAAGTGTAAATATTAATTCATAATGTAGACTCAATTAGCTTTCTATCTTAGCGTATAAATCGGCTAAGGATTTTTTGAGTTATCGGAAATTTTCATAGAAATTTTGGGTCCTTGAAGACATCTATTCGATTTTATGATATTTGTTGATGGAAAGCAAATTGGGTCTAAATTACAAATTAACATTCAGATTTTGTCAAAAAGTTAAGCTTATGGGTCAAAATTTGCAAAAACCGAAAAATTGCACATTTTTTTGGCCGGCACTCCTTGAAATTCGAAAAAAGTGACTTAAGAAGTTAACTAAAAATGCTTCTTTTATCTTTTACGGCTATATACACTGTCACTTGTTTCACGTTTGAGTGACCAGCAGTAATTTGCTAGCATTTTTATTGGGCTTTCCCCTGGTAGCGTTCTTCAATAGTTAAAATTTGTTGGTGGAATCTTTCACCTTGCTCATCACTGAGCTTTCCAAGATTTTCTGGAAAAAAAGCCAAATGGGCGTGCAGGAAATGAATTTTTATTGACATCCGGCACTCCATTTCATCACTTCTATGGTTCCCCAAGAAATTCTTACATAGTGTGAAAGCTGTATTACCGATCTTAACTAAAAACCGTTGGGCTTCGCAATACCAGAAAAGGGTTTGGTCGTGAAAGTTGGGATGATTTCAAGAGGCATAAATAGAGCTTGGACATTATGTCGTACTTCTTTGTTTCTATCCTTTTTTAACTTCATTCATAAGTGCGTATAAATATAAGTACTTATACGTATATAGTACGTTAATTAAACTGGCCCTTTTACAAAAAAAAACTTATATTTATACCCTTCACCATCATAGGTGGAAAGGGTATTATAAGTTTGTGCTGATGTTTGTAACGCATAGAAATATTTGTCTTAGACCCACCTTTTAGTATACATTGCAAACTGAGACAAAATCACATAAGGCATGAATGCGATGTCATTTATAACCGATGTGCATCAAAAGTTTGTCACAAATCTCTTTATTAACTGAGAACGCGAAGGTTTTATCTAAAAACATTTCAATGAAGCACATCGCGAATTTCGCTAAAAATTGATCAGGAATGGTCATAAAACTATTCTCAAAAAAGCTTTACCTTAGATCTGAAGCGCACCAAAATATTATATGGATTAACGATTTGACGGACCAAATTAGAATTTTATATTTTAAAAAGATATGGACCTATTAAAAAATATATTTTAATAAAAAACAAGTAAGAAAGCGCTATAGTCGGTCAAGCCCGACTATATGATACCCTTCACCACAAAGGTCAAAGGTGTTATTTTTCTGCATAAAGACAAATATTTGCTAAATTTTGCCATCATACAAACATTTTCTCAAAACTTATATATTCAACCTGTTTCCGTCATTTG
This sequence comes from Stomorhina lunata, assembly GCA_933228675.1. Lineage (NCBI taxonomy): Eukaryota > Metazoa > Arthropoda > Insecta > Diptera > Rhiniidae > Stomorhina > Stomorhina lunata. The sequence continues at coordinate 46,394,387 of OW121741.1, read as the reverse complement.
GACTTATATGAGAGCTAGGGTCAAATGTGCACCGATTATCTCGAAATTGTCAAATTGATTACAGTTGTTACATTATCTTTAGATTTACAAGCGTTTTAGTGATTATTTGTCTCATTTAGTGCGTTTTTAAAGAAGAGTTTGTATGGGGGCTTGTTTGTGGCCAATATATCAATTCCGGGAAGTGGGACCTATGGGAGGTACCATAAATAATGGTGACCAATTTCAATAGCCGTGGTCCCATTATCAAAAAAATTATCTGTGCCAAATTTCATCAAATTGTCTTTAGAATTGCGACCTGTAGTTTGATTACAAGGCTTACATGGGGGTCCAGCCAGCCAGACGGACGGACAGATATCGCTTAATCGACTCAGAAAGTGATTCTAAGCCTATTGGTATACTAAAAGGTGGGTCTAAGACAAATATTTCTATGCGTTACATACATTAGCACAAACTTATAATTATTTTTAATTAAATTTGTCAAGGCAGCAGAATTTCACTAAAAAGTACATTTTGTCAATTTTCGCAAAAATCGCGGTTAAAAAAATAAAAAAATATTTTTTTTTTCACTTGCATTATTTCTTCGTATTAAGGCGTATATAAAGTACCATAATACAATGAAACGAACATCTGAAAATATATAAGTTTTTTTTTAGAAATTCTGCGCGCATCGCGTAAAATCATTAATTTTGTGATTTTTTTTAATTAAAACTATTTTATTTTTGTCCATATACAAATTATAAACCGAAATATTTTGAGTTTTTTAGCAGTCGTTATAAGGCGATATGCCAAGTTTGTGCTGATGTAACATAAAAAACTGTGAAATTAAAGAAGTTGGGGCAAACCGGCTAGTTTTAAAATAAAGGCTAAGCCTGATCGTATGATCAGCAACTTTACCTCTTTCTACAAAAATTAAACCTTATCTAGTCTAAAACTCAAGTTAAGTATTATTGAAAACGCAATGTCATCCGTGTTTTCCCAAGACCTTGTGGGGATGTTGGGTACACCACCCTTCTGGTTCCTTCTGGACCATCACCCACTTTCTATACAACTCAAAGAAACCTATTTTGAAATGTTTCAAAATTATTCCGACAAAAAAGTGACAAATTTTAGCCAAGAATAATATTGAAGAAATTTGAGCACAACCTCTTATGAAACTCATTGTCAACATTTTCCCAAAGTGACACACCCTGTATGAACATACAACTTAACGTTGTGCTGAAATACAAAGATGGACGCATGTGTCGGATATTGCATTAGACACATCAGTCAAAAATGAAAAACAACACTATGCATCCAAATTTATAATGCAGGGTATCCCATAAAAAATTAAGCATTTTAATAAATATAATTGAATTAAGTATTTTCGTATTTTTTTATTATTTAGAGGTAACATGAGTTAAAACTACTAAGTTTTACTTAAATGAACATTTTCCACAAAATTTTGTAGTATCTCTATAAAAGTATTTTCCTTGTTAATTGCCAATAATCCCTAAATTCCAATATTATGGTAATTTTTTCTTTATTTAGATTTGTTTTGAACTATGCCGTTTCATCTCTGGGATTTGTCAAAATGATTTTTACTAATTTTAAAAATCTTTTTACTAAATATTGTTTCGTACTCGTATTTTGACATATTATAAAAAATTAAGTTAAATTTTTGGTTTAATTTCAAGTTGTAGTTTCATTCGGAAACCATTTTTTTGTTTTTCTTTTTTTTCGTTGAATTGATGATGGTGATATTTGGTCATATTCTACAGGGTGGCCCAGAAAGACCGAAGTGGTGTGAATTGCTTATAACTTTTTATTTAAGAGATATTTTTTTAATTTTTTTTTTTTTTTTTAAATACATTAAATTTATGGGGAATATTTTTGGATTAGTTATTAAAAATGATATCCCGCAAGTGGTGGCCATATTCTGCTTCGCACAAATGTGCTCTTTCCAACACATTTTCCATGTTGTTAATTTCTTCTCGAATATTGGTTTTTAACTCCTCAATAGTCCTAGACTTATTAACATAAACTTTTCCTTTTAAATAGTCTGGAGCGGTTAAATCCGGGGACCGCGGAGGCCAATTAAAATTGCTGTTACGAGAAATTATTCTTTCACCAAAGATGTCGCGTAAAAGAGTCATTGTGGCCCTCGCAGTGTGCGCTGTGGCTCCATCCTGTTGGAACCATATTTGCGGATGGTTTTCCACGGCTGGCCTTACAAAATTTTGCAACATGGCCCGATATCGATCACCATTGACGGAAATGGTGACACCTTGTTCATTTTCAAAAAAAATGGGCCAATGATCCTTTCTGAAGAAACACCGCACCAAACGGTACACTTAACTGGGTGCAATTGTCATTGATAAAGTACTCTCAGGTTTTCCGTAGCCCATATCCTACAGTTTTGCTTGTTAACGAACCCATTTAATTGAAAATGGGCTTCGTCACTCATTATTAAGTTATAAATAAAATTTGGATTCTCTTGTGCTTTTTGTTGGAAATAAATTGCATAGTCAAGTCGTTGCTGGTAATCTGTTGGTTTCAATTCTTGGACAAGTTGAATTTTGTATGGAAACAATCCTATGGTGTGCAAAATTCGCTGCAGCGACGTTCTTGAGAGGCCCAGTTGTGACGAACGTCTCCTGGTTGATGTTTCTGGATCCTCCCGAATACTCTCCTGTACCACTTGAATATTGTCAGCCGTGTGGACAGTTCGGTGTCTGCCGGGACCAGGAAGGTTCCTTACTGCTCCTTGTTCTCGAAAATTTGCAACCAGACGGTTTATTGTTGACTGAGAGGGTGCAACCCGCACATTAAATTGACGACGGTATGCACGCTGAGTCAACACAATGGACCGTTGATTTGAAAAGTAAATTTCAACAATTTGGGCACGTTGTTCAATTGTGTATTACTCCATTATAAATTATCCAAGTCTTCTTTACAAAATACTGAAAAGAAAAGAAAAAAAAAATTATAATAAAAAAGTTATAAGGAATTCACACCACTTCGGTCTTTCTGGGCCACCCTGTATTACTTTGTAAATTTTTTGTCTTCTAGTTTTATAGTCGATTCCTAACAACTACAAGGAAACAGAAAAATGTTTTTTTTACATAGGCATTAGGGTGGGTTAATTTTTCTTTTTTGATCTGATCGACATCTATTTTAATCGGAATTCAACTAAGGAATGGTTTTAGTTACGAATGGAATTTGCGACATGCCATACTTTAATTCATGCCATACTTTAATTTCAAATAAAATATAATTTCATTTTAATATTTTATAATGAAAATTTATAAAAAATAATAGGACTGCTTCTTTATTTTCTGGGTGAGTTCGCACAAATGAGAGTAGTTAGTATCTCAAACAACTAAACTTACACAGAAGTACCTACTTACTTACTTAAATGGCCTATAGTTAAAACCTGTTTATGTAGAAAACCGATCGTATTTCAAAATTCCATGCACCTTTATCTTGTGCGCATATTCTCCAATTTCGTAGACCGAGTTTTGACAGATTTTCTTCTACTTGGTCTTTCTATCGTAGTTTTAGACTCCCTCTTCTACGAGTCCTGAGGGAACTTTTTTCTTGCCGGAGTATTAGTATTCCATTCGCACAACATGTCCTAACCAACGCAGCCGCTGCACAGGGATAATTTAAAAAAATAATAGAAATAATTCTGTAATTTCTAAACCGTTACGCCGATTTAAAAAAAATGTTGTGTGCATATAGCAGAAGTGTTGGGGAGCTTAGAAAAAGTTTAGATTGTAATGGGGCGGCACAATCGGCACCACGGACTCATTAATCACTTAAAACGATATATAATTATCATTTCCAAACCAATTTGAAAAATCATACTATATAACGAATAAATAGGTCAAAAGCTACAAAAAGCATGCCTATGATATCTGTTACGGTTTAAAAGATATTCGACTTCAAAAAATAAATTTCAAATTTTTGTCCCATACTGTGCCGATGTTTTACTAATATCTGATCTATAAATAAACCCATTTTCTCAATTTAATATTTTCTAAAAACAAAAACAAAATTTTAGATATCTTACGAGCAAGATTCGATTGATGAGTCCAAAGACAAGAGCCACGTTTGGAAAGCGAGCCGCTCGATCCGAGACAGATGCCCGCTTGCAGCCGCAACTTACATGTTGAACAGACGCTACAGTTTCATACTTTACCAAGTACAATTATCTTAGACCCTTAGACCAAATACGTCGGAATGGCTCTAAGATAACTCCCCCTCATGTTAGCCCTGACCCACTCGGGTTGTTTACCGCATCTTCAACTAGATTGCTCAGGCTTCCAGGATGTACCACGAGGAGGTCTGAGTAGTTATTACCTATTAACCGAAAACCCAGGCAACAACTGCATCCCACGGAATTAGGAAGTGATTCTAAGTCTATTAATATACTTAAGACCAACATTTCTTTACATACAACAGCACAAACTTATAATACCCCTTCCACCTTAGGTGGTGAAGGGTATACAAATATATTGGTGGTGTTAAAAATTAAATTGTTTTCTTATATTTTTAAAGGAAATAATGCAATCAATAGTGATTACCCTACTATAGATACTTTTATGTAAATGAAGGAAAAAAAAATAACACCTGCTTTAAAAAAAACAATAAAGTTTAAGAACAAAATATGTTTTGAAATTTGTGACAGTTAATTATGTGAGGTTGACATTAAACACAATATAGGCCATTATATGTAAAAATCATTTGGTTATCTCATGGAAAATAAAGTTTGCTTTGTTGTATGAGATTTTTAAAATGTCTTTCCTATATGATCTATTTATACCTAAAGGTGTAGAAATGCTTCCTTTACTGAGATCATTTCTTTTCATATTACTCAATATTTTTCTAATGCTAAGTTCAAAATATTTATTTTAAAATGCTTTTTAAAAAATAAATTTTGAAGCACTAAAACATTCAATTATTTTAAAGTGGTTATTTACGATTTAACAAGAACTTTCTTCCTTAAATTAATACTTGTATCTCTTAATTTACATTCTTCTTTAATTTATTGAATTTATTTTAAGAAACCTGCCTAGTTTGAAAAAATATTGACTTTTAATAGAAAATAGATTTAATTTTCACCATCATCCATCCTTCTTGTTGTCGTGAGTGAAGAAATTCAATCATAGTATGTAAATATTTTCCCAAGTCGTATTGACAAGTGCTACCTACTCTAACTGCTGACATAGCTAGATTTGTACTCGAGCGCTTCATTGTGATAATATGAAAGTACAGATTTTACTCAGAGTTTTGGTTTAAATTTGAATTTTGCCAGCGACTTCTATCGAGTAGATTAATGATTGCTACAGAGTACTTTTGAGTTTGAGTATTTTGTCATTTAAAATCAATATGTTCACAAAGGGGAACTGAATGAATCCTTGTATGGATAAATACTGCATAATTTATTTCATTACTAATGGATTTTAATTTCAATGTTGACTTTAAATTGAAAAAATAAAATTTTGGCTAATACTTGTAACAAGTCTGCTTCCACTCACCTCAAATCTTTAACTTTATTACACAAAGACTAGTTAATAATGCTCTTGGTTGTCTTTTTAGGGTGACGCACATTTAAATCATAAATAATATCAGTGAAACAAACTTTATTGGAAAGGAACCAAACGTAGCTATCAGCTGCTAAATGGGTGGTCAAATAAAGCAGTAACGCAGTAATGTCCCTGCAAGACAAGTGACAGTCATTTTACCGGTCATATGACTGACTTTAGTGACAAAGTTTCCATCATCGTAGAACAAAGTTTCTATCATTTTATTAAGCTAATATGAGAAATGTGACCGAAACTTTTGTGTACGTGTGATTTTGCATTTCTCTCTAACACACAAATTTTTTTCGACCACAGATAATATATCTGAGCTGTTCACTCTTATGTTATTTGCTAGTCAACATTCCTATATTATAGATCACAGATGACCGGTAAAGTTTGATAAATACTTCGTCAGCAATGAAATAGCTTTAGTCACAGGTGACCAGTAATGCTTGATGATTACATCGTCACTATTGACGGACTTCTAATTTAAAGAAAAACACATAATATTTCATCGCAATATTTATATTATTTAAATAACAAAAGGATAACAAAATACAGTCAAATAAAAAAGTATAAATAAATATATAACAAAAATGTGAAACTAAATTAAACAAAATGAAAATATATTGTATATATCTAATAAAAATAATGTTTTTGCTAAATTTCGTTATCATATTTCTTGTAATTTTCTTTTTTTTTTATCATATAAAAGGTTTCGGGGGTGGGGAATTTATGAAATATAATTTCCATGATATTTCATACTCTATTTTACATATTTCATACTAAAATCAAACTTTTCAAAGAAATTGATAATACAAATTCTAATTTTTAACAAAAAATTCGTGTTTTCAACAAAAAACAGACATCGGTCAATGAAATTTACAAAAAACATTATAGTGATGTATATATACTCAACATAAGTTAAAAGTACTCGATTTTTAAATAATCGGTTTAAACCCTTAGTAAAAATTTGTCTATTTATTATTTTACTGTATTATAAATGTGTTTAGTTTATGCTTCTATGTAACATAAACATAATTTTACATTAAGAAAAGAAGAAAAATGTTATTTTATATTAAAAACATACAAAACATTATTTAGAAATTCGATTACCCGGAGGAAACAATGAATAATTAATTCGTTGTTTTGTATATTTAACTATAAAGAGACAAGAGAGAATGACGATGTTGCCAGCATTAATATATAAAATTGACTTGACGTATTCATTAGTTAAAGAACTGTTTTTGGATACTATTTTTTAACAATCGTTTGTTAGCCTTAAAGTATTTGGTAACTAACGTGTTCTTTTAGCAATATTTAAGATTTTTTTTAGCATAAGACCGTTAATGTATAGTTTTTACTTTCATGGTAACCTTTACTATAGTATCTAGAAACTACACCGCCAACACAACAGCAACCAATCCATGTCAGACACTCTCCCATCACTTCGAAGTCCTATATATATATTGTGACGAGTTTTAAACTTATCCGTTTCTAGATGTTTCTGTTGGTGTTGTTGTTATTCTGTTTATGTCAAATAAGCAGAGCAACATGTTTCTCTTATGTATAGTAAAGACCATAGCAACATGTTTCTCTTATATCTACAGTACCTGGTTGACCGAGCCTTGCTCGGAGCTTTATGATAAGCATTTTGAGGCAAATTTTAAAGTTTTTATATATTTTATATTATAAAGTGCTAAATTAAATTTAGAGGAAAGACATTGTACAAATATTCAGTTAATTTTTAATTATTTTATTTAAAGATTATAGTCTGATCAAATATGCACAGTTTACGATTTAATACATTTTGAGTAGTTTGCAGTGGCGCCACCTGAAGTTGTTCATACCATATAAGAAACCTTTGTCTGCTTATTCGTAACAACTTTGCTTATGATTATAACATGATCAAATGCACAGTTTACGATTTAATTCACTTTGAGTAATTTTCTGTGGCGCCACCTGTAGGACTTTGCTCATTCCAATTCATAAACCTTCTTCGGCTTATCCGTAACAACTTTGCTGAAAATTATAGCATGATTAAATGTACAGCTTACGATTAAATTGACTTTGAGTAAATTTCAGTGGCGCCACCTGTCGAAATTTCTTCATACCAACTAAGAAACCTTCGTCGGCTCATGTGCAACAACTTTGCTAAAGATTGTAGCATGATTAAATGTACAGATTACGACTTAATTAATTTTTAGTAATTTTCAGTGGCGCCATCTGTCAGAAATTAGTCTTATCAGCTTAAAAACCTTCGCCGGCTTATCCGCAACATCTTCGCTAAAGAGCATAACATGATCAAATTCACAGTTTACTATTCTTTAAAGAACATACATGCAGACAAACATTGATTTGTTTAAAATAATACTAATTTTTCCCCCTTTTTATTCCCCAATTTCTAAAAGTTCCATATGCATATTTGGTACTTTTTTGGTGCCAATTGAATTCGGTACATTTTGTTAAAACGCAGTTAGCATAATGTTCCTATTCATATTACTTTGGAGATGTTAAGTTATCATTTTATCCCTTTTTTACCCATTTTGGCTCCAAAATCAAAAAAGTACCAAATACGTGATTCATGTTTCTTTTACATCTATTGATTGCAGTACAAAGTTTCTTTCTATATTCTTTAGTTTAAAATATAAGAGTGGGTTAAAAGGTACCAAAAAAACTATTTTCACCCTTTTTTACCCCCTATTGGACATAGTTTCAAAAAAGTACCAAGCACCTGTCCGCTTATTTTTATAGCTGTTTAAAACGTAACTTTAATTTTGTTTCTGTACCTATTACTTTAGGAGATATAGCGTTTTCGATTTTTTTCCCTTTTTACCCGTTTTTACCCTCTTAGAGGCAAAAGTTCCAAAAGTCCCTTTTTCTTCGACCTATACATCAAAAAAGATATCCACTGTCCAAATTTTATCAAAATCGTTAGAGCCGTTTTCGAGATAGCCATTCTATATATATATATATATATATATATATATATATATATATATATATATGTATATACAATTATTGCTCGTTTAAGAATATATATATTCTCTCTCTCTGTTACTGTTAACTTCAGATAATCTGTTTGTACAACGTATGTGTGAGTGTGTTCTTGATCATGTGAGAATGTAGTGGAATACACATCCCAGCAAGCATTTTCAGATAAAAATAAGGGTTTTGTAAGCGTTCAAATGTAAGCAAAACACTTATAAAACGCTACTGTGACCCATACAAAACACATCAAAGCAAGGGGTTTATAATCGAAAAGCACCCAACTTTATAAGCTTTAAAAAGACGATTGCAAAACATGTTTTTTAAGTAACGTAATTACACGTTTTCTAAATGCTTAAAAAACACGTTTTGAAAATGCTTAAAAAACACGTATTTATAATGAAAATAGTAAGCGTTTTTAATATTTATTTTGTTTTGGATATGTTTTTTATTGATGCATTTAAAAATTGTTTTTAATATTACATTTTTTCTTAGTAGAAAAATATTAAAATATAAATAATAAATATATTACATTTTTTCTTAGTAGAAAAATATTAAATTAAAATATAATAATAGGAACTTCATTGTTGTTTCATTTAAAAATCATTAATGCTTGTACTTAGTATTAGTTAGTAATAGTTTACTTTTTTGTTGCTTTAATTTTAATACGATTTTTAGCGTACTGGAAAAATGACTTAGAGGCAAATACAAAGTCCTCTTCGTTGCCTCCATTTTCAGCGAATGTTTCTGCAATGGAATTTAAATATGAATATAAATATGTAACTATAAACCTATTAAATGTATTTCACTTACGACGAATGGCAGTGGCGACAGTGAAGGCCCTAATGGACTTCTTATCTGCAGTTCCTCGCCAGGAAAAGCTCTCAGCAACGTTGTCAGTCATGATCTTCTGCCATGCTTTCGTAACAAATTTTCTCGAACTAGATGTTGACAGTCTTTTTAGGTCTGCCTTCTAAAAATAGAAATTAAATCGACATTGGTTCACAGTCACCGGACATTTCAAATTTAAATTCTTACCAACAAGGAAAATTTCAAATTCAAATTATTTTGTGCTTCAGACACAACCTCCTGTGCCAAAAATTCACTCTGGGTACTAATAGAACTTGCCGTACCGTTCCACAGATGCTCAAAAATTTCGGTGCTACTGCGCACAACACTTTTCTTCTTTTTTGATGCAGACATTAAATAAGTAGATAATTACCTTTTATAATTTAAAAGTATAAAACGCACGTAATTTAACAACAATTCAACACAATTTATTAACATAAATTATTACCACAATTTTCGACGGCGAGAATGACACGTTTTGTTAAAATTTATAAAATATTTGCATTTGCAAGCAAATTTTCAAGACGTTCGCAAAACACTTGAACTTGTAAGCAAATTGTCAGCGGCGTTCGCAAAAGTCTTATTTATGCAAGCTTGCTGCAATCTTAATTTACAAAACGCTTGCCAATTTTTTGCTGGCTGGGATGAACTTTCGTAAGCCACATTGTTAGTGTAATCAACTACAGCTGCTCTTTGTTTACGTCTGCAGAACTTGCTAGAAACTCTCTTCTCTACTATATAAGGCCGATGGGCGAGTATTGTGGGAACAGTTTTATTTCAAACGCGTATAAGTTAATAAAACGTTTACTTTGAAAAACTACCTAATGTTTTTTAATTAATTTGATTACGGTTGTTTGCTAAAAGAATTCCATCCACGTTTTTAAAGGAAAAACGTAACAATATATTACTATCAGGTATGTGATGGAAAACGATATTTTTCAAATATATCGATTTTAGATATATTTTTGAGATAATTTTCATAAAAAATTCAAATCAAATAAAAGATCAGTCAAAAGGATTAAATCTAAATTATATTTTTTTTTTGGAGGAAATAACCGAACATAATCTCAAAAATTTATCTGAAATCGATCGATTTCAAAACGATCCATCTCATACCTGTATAATAGCCGAGTTCACAATCCGCCGCAAATACCAAAATAAAAAAAAGTATTATAGTCGCCCAAGCCCGAACACCGATGAGGTCCAATGGTCTTTGCGTTTTCTTTAATAAAGAGATATGTATATTAGGGTTGGTCGTTTTTTGACTTTTGTCTCTGATCGACTTCTAATAGTGAAATTATTATTTTTAGGATACGAGCCCTCGCAAAGGTTCCGAAGTTTTTGAGCCCATTTGTATGGGGAAAAACGAGAGTATTTGCAGTATTTGCTACTTTATTTGAAGTCATCAATATTTGAAATCCAGTTTTGAAGTTATTGCGATTTTCCCCCGAAAATTCGTTTCCTTGACAATATGCCTAAGGATACACCGATAGCAAAAAACACGTTGGGCAAAAACTCGCAAAGTAAGACATGATTTATCATTTCATAGTTAAATTTTGTTAAAATATAACAATATTTACTTAGTTTTTTTCATACTCGAAAATGGGTAATTTTTCTCAGGTGAGTTTCAAAACGAAATTTTGTTAAACAAAAATTACAAATTTGAATTTCTCTCATCGGTATGTTAAAACAGATAAAAATGCTATAAAAGTCAACAAAATTGAGGTGGATATCTGAAACCATTTTTCCCTACCCTGTGTTCGAATTCGACGAATTTCGCAAATACTCTCATTTTTCGTCATACAAATGGGCTCAAAAAATAAAGATTGACATAATTTAACCATATAATTCCACTATTAGAAGTCGGTCAGAGACAAAAGTCAAAAAAACGACCCACCCCAATATATAACCAATATTTTTTCAAAATAAAATTAAAAATAAATTTCTGGCCAAAATCTCAGCTGAGGGAAGTTAGGCCTCAGACAAATATTTTTTTGCGTTATTGAATTAGTGCATTTCAATAACTCTGAGGCTAATCCGCCTGGGACATAGCTGAAATGTTCTCTGTTAAGGTAATGATATAATACCCCATGCTGAAGACGAAGGAAAACAGTGATAAATAGAATTATCGCCATTTTGATGATTTTTGACTAAAGTAATATGCCGATTTTTAACAGAAAATTGCAGATTTTTTAACTTATCTCGAAAACAAATTTAACTTCAAAATTTTTTAACATATGTGACAAATAAGTGTCACATATGTTGGAAAACGATATACATTTTCCAATGTTACAATATATTCTAATTATACCAACCAAAATGTTGAGAACGAAGTACAAAAATTAACTCCTTATTCATAAACAAACTATAAATGATCAAAAGTTTATTTTAGGAATTTTGTATGAAAAATTTAATTTATATGTTTGTCATTACTTTATTTTTTATTTGTGAATTAAGGGCTAAGAATATAATTAAAAACGACTTTAATTAAATTGTTAATGTTTTTTAAAATTTTCCAAAATTCCTACAGTAAGCCTTTTATTAGGGGTTTAGTCTCTTACCATAAATCTTAAAATCTCATTTTAGTAAAATAATGTTATTCAAAAATGAGAAGTAAGAATTGGATATAGTCTGTCAACCTTTTTTAACTGTGAGCTATATTATTTTTTATTTCCTCACACATTTCTCTAGATTTAAAATTAATTGATATTGAAGGTTTTTAATTATTACTTAAGTAAATGGTCTTGAATAGGAGCTATGGTTAAATATGGATTAACTTAACCCTTCTACTTCCCTGGATTTGTGCCCTTCATATTACCCTTTGGGTCAATATGACGCTTCTTCTTCTGTTATCCTTGACTCCCAGTGGAGCATAGGGCCTCAACCATCCTTTTATATCGAACTCTATTACGAGATGTTAGGCATATATCATTCCATGAATAGTTTGCTGCTTGTAACTCCGCATCAATTGACCTTTTCCACGTTCTAGCTGGTGCACCAACACGACGGCCGCTTCCTTGTGGATTCCAACTAAGCGCTTGTCGAGCAATGTTGGTATTTGGCCTTCGTAGTGTGTGGCCTATCCACCGCCATTTCCGTTGACATGCCTCTATAGAAGAGGTATGTCAATATGACCCAACAATAAAATATTAACAAAATTTCATATTTAACATAGGATTTCTTTTTTATTTAGGACCAGCACTCAGGGGATGACCCCTACTTATGCAATGCATTGTGTCGAAAGTAGGAAAATAGGTTATGGAAGGGAGGATAGATGGAGTAGTGTTTATGGCTTTAAATTTACGCATATTGCAACTGGCAGGAAAAACTTCTGCGGGGAGTGAATTACAAATACGAATTATACGGCTAAAGAACGAATTAATATAACATGTTGTTCGGTCTACCAACAAATCGACCACTTAGGAATGAGCTCTAACAGAATAAGTTAGGGTTGGTTAGAGCACATTCCAAAGTATTAACAATAGAACAGTGTGACACAACTTAAATTGCGACGGTGCTCCTGTAAATCAGTAGAGTTGGATGCCCCACTGTCCCGATATCATGTTTGAAAATAATGCAACTGCCCATCGTTTAGTCTCGAGGTTACATGCATCAACTGAAGCTTTAGTTTGGATGTAATGATGTATTATTATAGTTTTTTTTTTTTTTTTTTGTTCATCATCTCTTACGTCACACAGTGGTTTACGGACGCTTTTTTTTGGAAATAATTCTGTAACTTTTGAACGACTGGAGATATTTGAATGAAATTTGACATGGTGGTAGTCAAGGAGTATTTGAGTTGGTTTTTAAAAGCACTGGTCCATGAGGGGTCGGGAGAGTGATTGATGGACCTTCAAAGTTGGTCACCTCGGGTGTTCGATTTTTTTTAAAAATTCGCCAAAAATCCATTTATGTATGGATTGAAAAGAAATTTTAAACTTAAGTTGTCCTTGAGAAGATCTACAAAAAATATGCTTAAATGTGTAGGTTATCTCCTTTGGATTTCGAGATATTTGGGTAAAAAGGAATTTTTAGGTTGATTTTTTACCTCTTTTTTTAAGCTTTTTTTGATCTGGTGGACGCATCTGAGGACCAAAAATTTTTTAAGAATATTCTTTAAATTTGTAATAAAATTCTGAATAATTTTTGTGCAAGTTAGTTATAGAAATCTTCTTTTGTTTAAAAGTTAAAAATATTCAAAGTTGAAACTTACAAAAAATTTCGCTTTTTTTTTAGTTTTTCCCCAAAAGATAGCTATATTTTTTCACTAATAAAAAAATATTTTCTTAAGAAACATAAAAAGATTTTTAAAGTTTTTAAAAGAAAACATAATGAGAATGCGTATAAAACAAATTTCTTGCTAATTGGACTTTTGGTCCTCGCACATGTCCTCTCCAAAAAATGGCAATTTGTAAAAAAAAAAATTAGTTTAAACAAAAATTTCTCAAAAGGCAAAGCACCGATTTGAAAAAAATTATAATGTTCATATTTTCCAATATATCTGTTATTGATTAGAAAAGTTTTTTCTGAAACGCGCTGCAAATAGAGACAGTGTTGCCATATTTGTAAAAAAACTCATTTTTTGAAACACCTTTTTCCCCAGTTGGGAATTGGGGAATTTTTAAGTTAAAATTGGGAATTTTTTTAGTCTATTGCTTTTACATCTTATTGGTCTACATTACTACAAAATTTCATTGTAATATCTTTATCCATGTCATTTCCACAGAATATCAAAGATTAAAAATATTTTCCTTAAAAAAGCAGAAAAACAATTTTTTTTTGTTTTACGATACAAAGTGTAAAAAAAGTAACGCACTTAAAAAAAACTTTTACTTAGTGCTAATCTCCTAGTCTTTCCCGATCTAATGATACTAAACATGTATATAAAGCATTAATACCGAGTCTTAAAAAACTCTGAAAAGTTTGGCCCCCGTAGCATTTTTACACTGTTTATTTAAATATAAGTGATGAATTTGTGTATATAAAGTTAATTATCATACTCAAATATTTCACTATTTTTAAGATGACAATGATCCTTCGCTAATAAACAAATATTTTCTTCAAAAAGATATAAATAGTTTTTTATTTTTTTAAAGAAAACATTATAAGAATGACTTAAAAAAATTTTATTCGATTTTGCCTTTTGTTCCAAGCTAAAAAATAAAATTTTAGTAAAAGATTCTAAATAAGTAAGTACGAGTAAGGCACCGATTTTGATAACAGTGTAAAGGTAATATATCCATAATTTGTAGCAAAAGTTTAATTAGAAGAGTACTTTTATAGTAACAGTGTGACAATTTATTTAAAATAAGATTTAAAGGCATTTTTCCGGTATTTAAAATTGGTGTATTTGAAAAAATTGCAAAATTATGTTAAGGTTATAAAATGTTTTTTAATGTGAAAGTTAATGCAATAGGTAAAAATTGTTACAACTTGGGTTTTTCATAATGGTCAGAAAGGATATGGTTACTCACCTCCATACAGGTAGGTTTTACGAGACGCACATATTGGTTGAGTTATATATGCACCTATTTTTAGAGGTAAAAAATACATTAATTCATTGATTTCTTTATTATTCTTTGGATACAGGTATATATAAAAAATGTTTTTTTTTAATATAAAAAAGAAAGTTTTAAATGTAACTGCTATTAACAGTTAAAACATCATGGCTATAACATTGGAATTTAAAGTGTTGTGCGATATTCTTTTTGAACAACCAAGCAGTTCGAGAGCAGAAAAAATTAAAATAATCATGCGATATGCTAAAAGTCAAACTAACTCCATGATTCTCAATAGTGAGGAAGACAAAGTCGTAAAATTTGTAAAGTTATTTGAACTTAAAATTAAGTCGGTTAATTACTGTTTAAAAAGATTTGAATCTAAATTTAAAGACTGGCTGAAGGACTCAATTGAGCTTAAAACTTCTGGTGCTGGAGCCCCTCTAAAAAACTATGATGATCTCGGAGAAAGATCTAAAAAGATGCGATTATCCGAAGTTCTTTCTACTCATTCGGATACTGAAATCAAAGATTCCTTTAAGGAAGTGCTCAAACGAAATAATCAACCAGCTGAAGCTAAACAAATAGCAGATATTCTCCCAGAGGCTTCTCCTAAACGTCTTAAGCGAATTATTAAGAGTATACCAACTCCTTCTTCTCAATCAGAATTTTCGGAGGAAGAAGCACTTGCTCTTATGCTCGAGTTGAAATTGAGTAAAAATAAATATATTAAACTCTGTAAGGCATTACGAGACAAAGGACACTCAATTTTACCAGGATATAATGCGTTATTAAAAACCAAAAAAAACTTAATACCAACAAACGTGATAGGAGACGAAAGTGCATCTGTGGATTTATCAAAATTATTGGAAAATACGGCATCAAGGCTGATATCTACTACATTGTCTGAAGAAGAAGCCAAGAAACTTGACAACAAGGACTTAACTTTAATATGTAAATGGGGATGTGACGGTTTATCTGGATTACCGGAATACAAACAATCAACATCTCATCAGAACACAAATGACTACAGAAGCGTTTTTATGGCATCCCTAGTACCACTAAGATTAAGAAAGAATCGTTCTGAACCATCCACATCAAAAGAGCGTACTGAATATGTGTGGGTTAACACATCTCCAGGATCAAAGGCATTTTGCAGACCGATCAGATTCGAATATTTAAAAGAAAATGCAGCAAGCACAAAAAATTGGGTTGATGATATCAAATATTCAATAGACAATTTGAGTCCAGTCTGCATAGACATACATGGATATTTGATTAATGTAAATTTTGAGCTTCAATTGACAATGATAGATGGAAAAGTAAGCAACGCTATAACGGAAACCCATTCAACTTGGAAATGCTCATTATGCGGAAAGAAGAAATCGGAATTTCTACAAACTTCAGAAGATGCATCAGCTAGTACTGCAATTAATCAAGAGGTTCTGGAATTTGGTATATCGCCCCTACATGCACGTATCCGATTTTTAGAATTTATGCTACATATAGCATATGATCTGAAATATAGGAATATACCTGATAATCAGCTAAAATCCGTGAGAAATAATAAGGAACTGATTGAAATGAGATCCAGTGAAAAAAAAAAGGATTCAGGAAGAATTCAAAACTATGACGGGTCTAAACATAGACAAACCACTTGTAGGATATGGCAGTACAAACGATGGTAATACGGCCAGGCGATTCTTTGAAAATTATGAAACAACTTCAAAGATTACTGGAATTGATGAGGAAGTTCTTCGTAAATGTTACGTAATATTATCGGCAATAAATAGCAAATATCAAATAAATGCTGAAAAATTTCATTGCTATGCCCTCAACGCGTTAACTCGTATACGACATTTGTATCACTGGAAAGAAATTACACCAACAGTTCATAAAGTCCTTCAACATGGTCGTGAAATAATTGAATCAAATCTTCTCCCACTTGGTGAACTGACAGAAGAGGCCCAGGAAGCGCGGAATTCAGATTTCAAGTATATCCAACTATTTAATACCAGAAAATGCTCAAGAAAATCGCAAAATCAGGATCTAATAAATTATCTCTTGTTGTCTTCTGATCCTGCTCTATCAACGATAAGAAAGAAATGGTGGAGCAGTTATACAAAAACTTCTGAAAACGAACACCTGGAAGAGGTTCTTGATATAATAGATTGTACTGATTATTTTACTGAAAATAAAAATTAAGTAAATAACTACTTTTATATAAATATGTAATAAAAACTGTAAGTTTAAACTTTAACTACAAATACTTCAATAAAATGTATTTCACCTTTTAATATAAGTACAAATTATTTACATTTTGATATTTCATAAATCCTCATGATATTTTCTTTAAAAAAATAAAAAAATATTTGTTTGTTATCGAAGGATCATTGTCATCTTATAGTGAAATATTTGAGTATGATTATTAATTTTATATGCACAAATTCATCACTTATATTTAAATAAACAGTGTAAAAATGCTACGGGGGCCAAAGTTTTCAGAGTTTTTTAAGACTCGGTATTAATGCTTTATATACATGTTTAGTATCATTAGATCGGGAAAGACTAGGAGATTAGCACTAAGTAAAAGTTTTTTTTAAGTGCGTTACTTTTTTTACACTTTGTATCGTAAAACAAAAAAAAAATTGTTTTTCTGCTTTTTTAAGGAAAATATTTTTAATCTTTGATATTCTGTGGAAATGACATGGATAAAGATATTACAATGAAATTTTGTAGTAATGTAGACCAATAAGATGTAAAAGCAATAGACTAAAAAAAATTCCCAATTTTAACTTAAAAATTCCCCAATTCCCAACTGGGGAAAAAGGTGTTTCAAAAAATGAGTTTTTTTACAAATATGGCAACACTGTCTCTATTTGCAGCGCGTTTCAGAAAAAACTTTTCTAATCAATAACAGATATATTGGAAAATATGAACATTATAATTTTTTTCAAATCGGTGCTTTGCCTTTTGAGAAATTTTTGTTTAAACTAATTTTTTTTTTACAAATTGCCATTTTTTGGAGAGGACATGTGCGAGGACCAAAAGTCCAATTAGCAAGAAATTTGTTTTATACGCATTCTCATTATGTTTTCTTTTAAAAACTTTAAAAATCTTTTTATGTTTCTTAAGAAAATATTTTTTTATTAGTGAAAAAATATAGCTATCTTTTGGGGAAAAACTAAAAAAAAAGCGAAATTTTTTGTAAGTTTCAACTTTGAATATTTTTAACTTTTAAACAAAAGAAGATTTCTATAACTAACTTGCACAAAAATTATTCAGAATTTTATTACAAATTTAAAGAATATTCTTAAAAAATTTTTGGTCCTCAGATGCGTCCACCAGATCAAAAAAAGCTTAAAAAAAGAGGTAAAAAATCAACCTAAAAATTCCTTTTTACCCAAATATCTCGAAATCCAAAGGAGATAACCTACACATTTAAGCATATTTTTTGTAGATCTTCTCAAGGACAACTTAAGTTTAAAATTTCTTTTCAATCCATACATAAATGGATTTTTGGCGAATTTTTAAAAAAAATCGAACACCCGAGGTGACCAACTTTGAAGGTCCATCAATCACTCTCCCGACCCCTCATGGACCAGTGCTTTTAAAAACCAACTCAAATACTCCTTGACTACCACCATGTCAAATTTCATTCAAATATCTCCAGTCGTTCAAAAGTTACAGAATTATTTCCAAAAAAAGCGTCCGTAAACCACTGTGCGTCAGCTGAATGATAAAGAGAACTTAAGAGGAGAACGTATTTATTTTTGTTTGCGAAAATAGCGTTACGTAATATGTGAACAGCCCATGAATGGACAAAGCGATTTTATTGATTATTTTACTAAAAAAATTATTCATAAATGATTTTGAATGAACGTGAATTCCATTCAATAGGAAAAAAATTATAAAGTGGAATTAAGCTTGAAATATAGCTTGTTGGGTCATATTAACCCAAAGGGTATTAAATGTGTGTAAATCGTGCTTTGAAATGCAGAGGGGGGAGGAAAAACTTGAATTTTATAATATTCTAATTTAAGGTTTCACGTTAATATCTAATCATCTATGGGGAAAATTTTGCGTTTGAAAAACAAAATTGGGTCAAATTGACCCAAGAAGTGTATAAGGGTTAAAAGAATATTTTGAAGAACTTTTTTGAAAAACAAATAGTTTGTGAGTATAAAGGAGGAGTCCGAAATATTGATTCTATTTGGGGTCTTTACAGATTTTTCTGTACCAAAAATGTTTGTTATTCTGAGTCGATCTGTATAGTAAAAAGTGGTTGTCAAAGTTATATCTATTTCAGCCCTGCGTCAATCTGCCTTTTGTAAACTTGCAGATGAATGTGATTGGTTTGTTTGCTTTTTCGAACTTATTTTGCCGTTTATATTTAACGATCGTATTGTGTTACGAAAATTATGAAAAAAATAGTCGGCTCTCGGTAGTTAGGAGTTCCACCTGGTCATCAGGGTTGCCGAATCTTATAAACCCACCATCAACTTTTACGAGAGTGCAGCTAATTTAAAATGTTGACCAAATATGGTATTGTTGGTAAAATATTTGGACTAAATTCGGTTGCAGTAGTATAGTTAGTATTGTTCAACATTTAAAAATATCTAAGTGGTTTCCCTAGTATTAACCTTGCACAACATTTTGTTCCATAATCGTGTATAGTTTTATGTTAACAAGCTGTTAATTACTTTTCGTTGTGGTTCATATGTAGTTAGGATAGATATGTTGATAGTAATATGGCAGGTTCATATATTTCTTTAAGAGTTCCTAATGCATCTACCGTATATAAAGTCCGGACATAATATTGATTGATAGCCTTCTAATTCCGTAGGTGCAATCTTAATATACTGAATGTAGGTTAGGTTAGGTAGGCAGCCGATGTAAGTCAGCGTCACTTGGGTCCTAAAAAGCGGTCCCTTTGTGTTACCTGCAAGGGATAGACTGGAAGAAAAGAACAAAAATAATTACTCCAGGCTATCAATGAGAGGCTAATCAAGCCATCCTGAAGACCTGATAAATGAGTCAATTTGACGAATGTTAATACTCGCTAGATCCGATAAATCATACAGAAAAGGTGCCTCCAGATTGAGAGCCCCTGAAGACGAGATGAGTCACTCCTCTTCTATGTTATGACAACTACGACAGTAGTCATAGAATTGAAGATTAAGTCTTCTGGCATGTATGCCAAAAACGCAATGACCTGTTAGGGTTGAGATAAGGTTGCGGAGTCTGTGACGGGGTAAAGTTACCAAGATATTTGAACGTTTAGTATTGTAGGTGGGCCATGTTTGCCTAGATATGGAGCAAGTGGTCTCTGAAGACCACTCACTCTGCGCTACCGCTACCCGAAAAGTAATTGCCTAATTATTGATTTGCAGGCGTATAGTGGTAAGCCCGTAAATTTGTCAATGTTGTCCTGACTCAGGAGAGCACCAGATTTAGCAAGTTTGTCCGCGGTGGAGTTACCTGGTATGTTGTTGTGCCCGAGTATCCAAAAGAGTTCGATCTTGCAATGCCTCGCCATCTCGTTAAGAGATGCCCGGCATTCGCGGGTAAGAACAGATGTCGTATTGACATTAGATAGGGATTTTATTGCAGCCTGACTGTCGATACAGAAACGAATATCCCTGTCGTATAGTCTGTGGTATCTCATCCATTTGACTGCTTTGTGAATAGCCGATATCTCGGATTGTAGGACACTACATTGATCAGGGAGCCTAAAGCTAATTTCCTTCCCTAGAAGTGGGATGAAGAAGCCCACCCCCCCCCCCCCCTACGCCTATCTTTGACTTCGATCCATCGGTGTAAACCTCCAGACAGCCGTCATCTGAAGATGGGGGTTCTCCAGAGATATTCACAGTGAAAGATTTGTCGAAGATAGGAGTGGATATGCAGTAATCTATATGGTCAGGGATATTTGTGATTTTGTCCAGGATAGTGGAATATCCGGTTTGTGAGTGGGACCAGGTTCCAATTGTGCTCAGACGGACAAATAGTCCCTCTGGTTAGCCTTGACGGACAAATAGTCCCTCTGGTTAGCCTTAATGAGTGCAGGTATACATTAATATACATTACATTAATATAGGCTTAAGCACAATGTTTTGCCCCAGGTTTTGCCAATGGCCCCTCTGCATGAATAGAGTGCAATAGAAGCTTTAGACACCCTGGATTGGGTGTTCAGTATGCGATGGTGTTGAATCTCAGAGAATCTAATTCAGTGAGTAGTTTATTAATGGCAAGGTTCCACAGAAGAGGTGATAGTACACCCCCTTGTGGAGTACCTCGACAAGCTACTTTATAGATTGTAGCTGTGCCCATGGTTGAGCAGATGACTCTATACTGAATGTACCTCCAAATCTTTTTGATTGTAGATATAAAAAGGGGATGTTATATAAGAACTATAGCCAAATGTTGACCGATTGTCACAATATTGTATACACTGGCTGGTATTTATATAAAGATTATTTGTGCACAATTTAGTTTCCATAGCTGTCATAGTTTATAATTTAATAGCTTTTAACTGACCTTTGTGGCATTTTAGTGGTTTCGGGAGTGATTTTTATATGAAAGCTAGTGAAATATGGACCGATTTCAATAAAATTTGATATACTGACCAATAGTTGCCAAAAATATCTCCATTCTAAATTAAGTTGTCAAATCTATTACAAGTGAATTTAATTTATCAGCATTAATGTGATTCTCGGGGTGGGGTTATATGGGAGCTTTAACTAAATGTGCTATGATTAAATGTAAACCAACTTCGATGAAATTTTATTTGCTGCCTAGTGCTAACGTAAAACTTCTATATACCAAATTTTATCATCATAGTTATTATAATTTGTCATTTATTAGCAAATAAACGATTAGCCTAGACGAGCTTTTATGGGAACTATGGTCGATTTTGCCCAATTTCAATACCAAAATTTTCCCAGAAATGAAGAATATCTTTGCCAAGTTTAGTGACCTTGCTTCTTTTGTTTAGCCTTTAATGACTGTTCACATATTACTTAACGCTATTTTCGCAGATCTTTACCTCCCCCTCCTGTGTAACACATTTTAATAGATACATACATATAAAAAATTCCTCCATCGTAAAAAAAGTCATATTCCCCCGTAAGAGCATTACGTAATATGTGAACAGCCCCTTATTGTGCTTTCAATAGACAATATTAAGGAAATAACAAACGGAATGGCAATCTCAATATACCTCCCATTCTTTTTGATGGTGGGTATAAATAAAAGACGAATTGAAAATAAAATTATTAAAACCGTCTATAAAAAGGCGCATTACAGTCTTTGCTCTTTAACCCTTATGTGTATACCAAGGTACCCCGGTAACTTCAGTGCTTTCATCTTAATATTTTTGAATGGAAGCAGATGGTTCACAAACTTCAAACTTCTTGAGAACTCCTTACTATTGAAACAGTTTAATTATTATTATTTTTAAGCTAAAAAATTATATGGTATAGGCGCTGTGGTCCAATTTATATCTTATATACGTAACTGTACGGCAAAGTACCTTCATACATTATATATGAAAAAAACTATAATAAAAAGTAAAATTTTATTGAAAGATAACTAAAGCAAAATAAGATAAAGTAGGTTTAAATATTTGATATTTGAATATTTATGTAGAAACAATATTTACATGATTTTCTTTGTTTCATACGTAGTTTAAAATTTGTTTTCAATTTTATGCATTAAACACATAGACAACATCAGGCTACACGAACACCGACTACAAAAGTTGTTGGCTGCAATCGTCGCCTCGTAGTCAGCTACTTAATTATTTTGGGGACGGCAGCTACATTTCGAAACACCTGTTTATGAGTGGTGCCAATATCGCGTTTATAAGATGGACAAAATAACAATTTAAATTTTGATAAAAACCACATAAATTCATTTTATTAATTAACCTCCGAAATCAACGGTTTTCCTGTACCTGATGGTATGTCTATATCAAAAAAAAAAAAAAATATATAGAAAGATTTTGGTGTGATCTCTAATAGTTTAAGAGTTATGGGCTTTTTAAATTTCAAGTATAATACGGTATAACTTTAGAAGTTTATATCCGATATTAACTTTTTTGGTATCAAACAAAAGCTACTGAAAATATCTTTTATATTCTTATATATTCTATATAATATTCTATATAATATTCTTTATAATGGATTAAGAGCTAATATACTATAAACTTATTTCTGCAACCGACTTTTTTATAAAAATTCGTATATCTTAAAACAATATAGATATAAGTATGCTCTTTTATGTAATGAATTTTATAAGGGACATACTGGGCTTTTATATAACATTTACTACGTAGCTCTAGCACACGTAGCGTGTGAGTTAGACAGTTTAAAAAATAACTTTTTAAAATTTTACTTCTATTGAGTTGGAGTTATATAAATATAATTTTTTACATAATATTTTATTAGATATTATTATATACATTAAATATATAAATATTTTATAAGTATGTAAATTGTTCACATAAATTCTCCCCATTGTATTTGTTGTAAATAAATTCAAGTGGTTTAAATCGCTCGTTTATTTCAATGTTATATGGTGTTGACAGCACTAAATCTTTTATTGTCGCCAACAAAAATAGAAAATAGTTTAATTTTGGCTACAGCTACAACGGTGGTCGGTAGTCGTGTAGCCGTGTCGACTCTAAAAAATTTATTTCTATTTGAATGCATGTATTCTAATTTTGACAGGTTGTAGCCCGTAGCCTGCTGTTGTCTATGTGTTTAATGCATTATACTTGACCCTGGTTATAAATGGGTTAGTGACACCCAACTTTTACCAATTTTCTATGTAATATATATGTCTATCCATTGAGGCTATCATAATTTCAGTTCTGCTCATAAAAACTGCTAGTATATATCAATTTACATGTTTTTTTTATAACTTTGGTGAAAAATTAAGTTTTTGTTGGAATCCCATGATTTAAAGTCGCAGGTACGACTGAGCCTTTAAAGATATTACTCTAGTTCTTTCTTAGTGGTAATATGCAGGGGGTTCTAACTATAACTGAAACTTTTTTTACTTTTTTGAAATTCATTGGACAATTTATTTAAAAGAACCAAAAAAGGAGTTTTTAAAACAGTATGAAAAAAATATTTTCTTTCGTTCTGTTAGCATAACGTTAGCCCATTGCATCAAAAATGGGTATTTAAATATCCTAAGGCTATAAATAAGTGAAACTAGTCAAACTTTTTATAATTTTTTTAAAATAATAATTTTTTATTGCATATGCTGAGGAGAGGACATATGCTATTTTAGAAAACCCTTAATAATTAGGAAAGTCTTCTACCGATTTTAGGGTTAATATCATGTATTTGAATTATTGGAGTTAAATGTAGAAAAATTGGGGGCTACATCTTCTTGTATTTACTTAATGCTAAGTTTTGTATACATATATATTCACCTTGACTTGAATCCTTACCATTTACTTTAAATAAACGTGCATTGCAATTCTCAAAGTTATTTTCCGAGATCACGCATTTATTTTCTCCAAATATGTTTGTTTTCAATAATTTTTCCATATAAGTACCCGGGTACCTTGCCATGCTGTTAAAGGTGTTTTTTTGCCATACACATAAGGGTTAAATGAAAAATGATTATGGACTAAGTGTATCAAATGAAACAATCATATTTCGTAGTTTTAAAATAAAAGTTAACTTTACAGTGCCCAGTGTTGAAGGATATGTGTAAAACTGAAGGAGAAGGATATATCTCCAATACCCTCTTCTCCATATTAATTTTTGGTTTCTTGATGTAAGTAATCAGTATACCTTTGAACTAAATACAAAATAAAGATTTTAACTAAAAACTAAATTTCTTAAATAAATTTAAAATTAAATTTTCAGTTAACATAACAACGTAATACGAGTACCTACTTGAGAATATCCTTCTTAAATTGTGCTGGTGAATATTGTAAATACTTATGTATATCATGAATACAAAAAAATATAGAAGCATACAAATTGTTAAGGGATCTTATATTTTTGAACTTTACTTTGTTTAAATACACTCAAACTTTAAATTTTCACCAGCAAGGAACACGAGTGCTGTTGAAGTATAAATGTTTATAAATCCATTTTGGCAAGAATGTGAATGCAAATTTTTGGTCAGACTTCCTTTAGTTCGATTGCATGTGTATGAATGTATTGTATATACATACTAGGTACTCGTATTTAACCATATACATATGTAGCATGGATCTGTAAAAATATAAATGTATGTATATTTTTCCTATTTTAACGAAGTCCCTTAGGTGCCATAGGCAATACAACCATGTTCTAAAGCAAACAAAAAGGAAAAAAACAGAAAAATATATGAAAAAACGAATAAAAGCGTATTTTGTTTCGTAATTATCATTGTTAACGTTCATGTACGAACTCGTATGTTCTTGTTTCATGTTATATTTAGTACATATACATTTATATGTATACATTAGAGCGGTTCGCTCTTATGTATATATATCCTGATTTTATAGAAAGCGGGACAAATGTAAAAACAAAACTAAAAAAAAATTTCCTAGGATCAACATTTTTGCAATAAAATAGATTTCAGGGGATGACCAGTGAAAGTTTTTTTGAGCCGCTTTAATATTCTGCGATGCTTTCAACATGTAGGTGTATACCAGACATAGTTGTATTAAGAGAAGTAAAACTGGAAAAAGCTATTTTAGGGTAACTGTGTTCATGCTATAAGATGTCCTCATATACCTCGTTTGTCTAAGATTAAAATTCAAGAAATGTACAAGCTTCATCTGTCTGAATTTCAGAAATGAATCAAATTTTGTAAAGCCCAATTTTATTGCAGTCTAGAGATAAAAGCACTCCAAAGAAGTGGTGCAATTTAGGATCATAATGTGTAATCTTAAGTAAAAAATTAAATCCCAAAGTATAAGTTAAATGAGTTGGGACCTGTGGCAATACATTTAAGAATTCATGATTTGATAACGAGATAGTACCTGTGTGACCGAGCCTTGCTCGGAGCTTTATGATAAGCATTTTGGGGCAAATTTTAAAGTTTTCATATTTTTTAATTAATGAAGTACAAACCAACTGAAATAAATATAGAGGAAAGACATTATACAAATATCCAACTAATTTTTAATCAATTTATTTATTTTATATAATCAATACATGACTAAATGCATAGTTTACAATTCAATTAATTTTAAATAATTTTGGAAATTGGTCATACCAACTTAGAAACCTATGTCGACTCAAGCGTAAGAACTTTGCCAAAGATCATAGCCTTAATTTTTACAAGAAAAAATAATGGAATATTAAAGAAAACTAACACAGCTTTATTTCAAATAGTCAAAAACAAAAATCCTTGAAGTAGTTTTGGAGTTATTCCATTTTTTCCCTGAAAATGTATGTCCTTGAAAACGCGCCTAGGGATAAACAAAGAAATTTAAAAATTAGACATAATTTATTATTAAATGACTCGTTAGTATTAAATAGTTCAGTTTTTCTTAAATATAATCGAATTTACTTAGTTTTTTTCATGTTGGAAAATGGTACATTTTTCTCAGGTCGGTTTCAAAAATCATTTTATTAGTTTTCTTTAATATTCCATTATTCTTTCTTGAAAAAATTGTTTATATTTGGTTGAAATTTCCCAAAAATAAAAAAAATAACCCATTTTTATAACCACCACTAAAAAGAATGGGGGGTATATTGAGATTGTCATTCCGTTTGTAATTTCCTTAATATTGGCTCAAAAATCAAAAAAGGATATATATTCTGAATCCTTATGAAATTCTAAGACGATTAAGCGATGTCCGTCTGTCTGTTGAAATCACGATAACGCCTAAACGAAAGGAGCTAGCTCACTGAAACCTAGTAAAATTTTGGTATTGAAATTAGGCAAAATCGGTTAAAATTTAACCATAGCTCCCGTATAACCTCGTCTAGGCTAATCGCTTATTTGCTAATAAATGATGACAAAATTTGGCATCTAGAAGTTTTACATAAGCACTAGGCAGCATATAAAATTTCCCATATAAAAACTTACGTAAACAGCCTAAATTCCACCTGAAATTCACTTAAATGCCAATAAATGATAAGCTAGCTTTGGCCACTAAATTTAGCACAAGTCTTATGTGAATGCCAGCCAGTTTGTAACAATCGGTCACCACTTGACCATAGCTCCCGTATAAAAAACTTAGAGAAACACAAAAATACAAAAAGAAAAGGAGGTTTATGTCCGCCTGTCCGTCAGATAAAAGCGTGACAGCTCCTTAACTACAAAAGAGACAAAATTTTACAAAAGTATTTTCGATATGTAACAAAAGTTGTATACTGAAAATGAGCGAAATCGGTTGACATTTAGTTAGAGCTCCCATATAACGCCGCCCCGGGAAACACATGAATGCTGATAAATTGAGTACAATTGTAATAGCTATGACGACTAAATTTATAATAGGGAAGTTTTATGCAACTATTGTTCAGCATATCAAATTTTATAAAAATCGGTCCATATTTGACTATAGCTTTTTTTTTATTTCACCAACACTCAGGGGATGACCCCTACGTATGCATCGCATTGTGATGGAACTAGGAGAAAAGGTTATGGGAAGGAAGAAAGAGGGAGTAGTGTTTGTGGACATTTGATGGAAGTTTATTCCACATACGGACAGTACGGCTAAAGAACGAGTTTTCTCTATAATGAGTTGTGCGATCCACTGGCCAATCGACAACAAATGGATGAATCCTTGAGGACACACGAGTACTGCGTGCAAAAGTTCGGGTTTCGGGAACAAGGTCCCTGATTTCATTAGAACACATACCATTGTAGTATCGATAGAACAGTGAAACACAACCCACATTGCGACGATGTTCTAGTGAGTCAATAGAGCTGGCTACCCTACTGTCACCAATAAGCACCTTCTCCCTCTCCTGTACACGGTCGAGTAACTCCAAAATAGACTTTGGAGCACCGGCCCATACATGAGAGTTGTATTCCATTTTTGGCCGAAAAAGGTGGTGTAAATAGTCAGGAGATCAGATGGAGTGAAGTATGTCTTACACCGTTTTAAAAAACCTAGACACTTGAATGCTTCCTTCGACACTTGAAAAATATGTTGAGTCCAACGGACATCACACTGTATTTTCATGCGCAGAACATCAAGAGCTTCTGATTCCTCAATATTTATACCACCCATAGTAACAGATGAAGCAACATTGTCAGTCATACGTTTGTGTGTTAATGTACAGCATTGCGTCTTTCTGGCATTAAAATCAAACCTATTTATACGACCCCACTCAGAAATTGATATTAGGTCTGAATTTAGAGTATCATTTATATTCTGCCTATTTTCCTCAATGTCTAAGAGGCTTGGCCTATAGCTGAATGAATATGAATGGCAAATGTTGCTATCATCTGCAAAAGAGTAGATAGGATTGAAAGTTTGACATAGAAGGTCATTTATAAATATAAGAAAAAGAGTAGGAGAAAGAACGGAGCCTTGCGGTACCCCTGAATTAATATTGAACTCGCTTGATGAGATCCCATCTACGACAACTCTTATAGTGCGATCTCTAAGGAATCTCGATATAAATCGAGAGAAGTTGTTACCGAACCCAAAAGCAATAAGTTTTGATAGAAGTGAATCACTCTATCGAACGCCTTGGAGATATCTAAAGCTACAACTTTACTTTCGCCAAAACGGTGAATGGAACGACACCATTTTTTCGATAAAAAAGCTAGCAAGTCCCCCGTAGAACGGCCCCTACGAAATCCATACTGCCGGTCGGTTAGTAAGTTATTAGACTCCAGATATTTAACCAAATGGTAGTTTACCATACTTTCCATTACTTTGGAAAGTGCAGAACAAATTGCTATTGGGCGGTAATTTTCAGGGTTATTAGCCTCACCTTTTTTGGGATTGGCGTTACATTAGCAACCTTCCAACATATAGGAAATTTATCAGCATGGTATAGTGTGCTGAAAAGGTGAGCCAATGGACGAGCTAAAGTCGAAGAGCACTGCTTCAAGACCAGTGCTGGAATGCCATCCGGCCCAGAAGACTTATTTGTGTTCAGATCCGCTAGAACCTTTTCGACAGCACCGGCTCGAAAGAATATACTAGGCATAGTAACAGATACTCTTTCGGACTCGGGCGGTGGTTGACAGCTTTCCGGCAAGTGTGAGTTACTTGCAAATAGTTCAGCCAAGAGGTTAGCTTTGTCAATCGGGTTAGTGAATGATTGGTCATTCCTTAAAAGAGTAGGAATTGAAGAACTAGCATTATCCTTCACCCTTTTAACGAATGACCAAAAGCTTTTACTGCCTCTAGGAGCAGTAAGAACTTTGGCACGAAGACGCTGCTCGTTGAGATTTTTTTCACGTCTTAGCACTTTGGCACACGAAGACCTCACCAGTGTGTGAAATTTTATTACAATCGGTCAACATTTGGCTATAATTCTTTTACATATATTATATCCCCTTTTTTATATCTACAATCAAAAAGTTTCAGAGGTACAATCAGCATATTAAGATTATGTATATGGTAGATGCATTAGGAACTCCTAACAAAATATATGGACCTGTCGTATTACTACCAACTTCTTTATCCTAACTAAATATTAAGCTAAACGGGAAGTATTTAACAACTTATTAATATAAAACCATACCCGGTTACGATAACGAATTTTTTTCAAACTAAATAAATACTAGGGAAACCACTTACACACTTTTGAATGTTGAACTATAAATCTACTGCAACCGAAGTTATTCCAAATATTTTACCAACAATACCAACTAGCGTAACAACTTTTTTCCAATTGGATTGGTAGATATATGAGATATGTTTCTAAATTTAACACAACTTGATGGTGGGTATATAAGATTCGGCACAGCCGAATATAACGCTCTTAAACTTTGGACCCGATGCGCGCCCATAGAAAGTTGTCCGATTTGGCTCAAATTTTCAGAACTAAACTTCTAGATCTAGTGTTAAAATATTCCGTTGAAAAAGTTATAAAATTCGAAAAAAAAACATTTTCTTTCATACAAAAAATTATCACCCTAATATATATATATACAATTATTGCTCGTTTAAATATATTAGATTATATTAGATTTTCATTTGCCGTTCGGAGCCGGCGTTAAAACGTAGGTCCCTTTCAATGAGTCTAAAAATAGAATCGGATGCAGCTCATTGTCTGAGAGAAGTACCCCTTGTTCCAATTGGAATGTTGTCGGGGAATTATATATTATATATATATATATATATATATATATATATATATATATATATATATATATATATATATATTAGATTTTATTATACCATTCAGTGCCGTATATGGAACTGATACGATCAATATCACTTTCTATGGTACTTAAATGATCCCCAGAATGTCGGCAAAGTCGATCTACATTTCTGATACCTCTTGTATGATTTGCCGAAATGATTATGACCTATTAAATTTTACTTAAATAAAGTTCAGCACTAATATTGGATATATCGGATGTTTTTAGTTTAAATCATAATAAAGCAAAGATATATATTTTTAATATCAATCAAACTGTCTTTATTGGAAAGAAAATTTTTCGAAATTAATGTTTAAATATGATTTCTGCCATGTGGCAGCCACGGCTGTCGCATAGAAGGAACAATCTGAAACACCGATTTTCAACAACTTTTCGCTGCATTTTCGGTCGTATTTCGCCGATAACTAATCGAATGTTGATTTACAGGTGTTTAATTGTTTGTGAGTTATCGACCAAAGAAAATAATCCAATGGCGATAAATCAGACGATGTTAGTGGCCAATTAATTGTGTAATTAGTTACTTGAAATTATTTGTTCATCAAAAGCTTCTTTAATAAATCAAAATTCTATATAACAAATATATACGTCAAGATCTAAAATAACATTGCTACATGCCTATGCTATCTCTTACGGTTTAAAAGATAACCACCTTTAAAAAATAAAATTTTTAATTTTTGTCCCATACTGTAATGAATTTTTACTAATATCTGATCTATGTATAAAACGATTTTCTTCATTTAAAGTTTTCTAAAAAAAGAACAAAAAATTATAAGTGCTTAAAGTTAATATTTAAGAAATAAAATATTTTTCCCGGTTCTTTTTTGTTTAAAAAGTATTTCCAGTTCTTTTAGTTATTTTAAAAATTTCTTAAGGAACATATAACATTTTTATAATTTTCTGAAAGAAAGCTTTACAAAGTTTACACTTAAGTTAACAAAATAACTTCTTGTTTATTCGGTGTTAGTACCAGAGTCTCTCGAGGAAGTTTGTCACCCTGAATGTGGCCAAGCAACTAGAGCAAAAAAACTGAAAATACCTATTTTTGGATTTTTTTCAAATATTTTTAGGGATTCTGGGATTTGTGTCACTAAAAATATTTTTTTTAGTTTCTGTATTTTTATACCACTGCAAATTTTCATTAAAATATATTTATAAATAATTTTTCTTAACAAAAATCTATTATTGCTCTAAGTTGTTTTCCATAATTTGCCGCCATTTGTATGATCTTTTCGCAAAATTCCCAAATAAGCTCCTTGTAGAAACTCTAGGATTGGATTGTATAGCAGCAGCTACAGCAGTTATAATTTCCTGCATCCAAACTGATTCAGATCAATCTATAAAATAAAATAAAAATGAAATAGGTTGGTTAAACAGAAAAAAAGTTATAGTTATGGTAACAGCTTTTACAAGCCACTCTGTACTTTTTTTGATTCCAAATCTCTTTACCTAGGTAAGGTCAGTGCTGCAGTCTGGTAATCGAACGCACTTAGAGTATGAAGTCAATTGTGTTAATAAGAAAGCAAGATCGTTTTATCTGTAGGTCGCCAATATCACTCAGTTTGCAAATGTCTCCAAAGAAATAAGAGACCAGAGTTGTGTCCATACTGTACGACTGCGCAGGAAAAGTGTAGACACCAAAGACGAAGGCACGAAGGCTTCATGAGTGCCGAAATTCTGTCCATTAGGAAAGCAACAGATTGGCTGCGGCAATGTTCTCCCAAAGTCGACATTGATTATCGCAGATCCCTCAACGAGTAGGCTCAGCAGTGCATTATCGGTTATAAGTGGGGCCACAATAACATATTAGGGAACTGCAGATCAGATGATCGATCGATTAAAATAAAACCCTTAACAAAAATATGTGGAAGGTATTAAACCTTCGATCTGTGTATGTGCGAAGTATTTAAAAAGTAAGAGTAATTATCAAAAAAAAATACCTATTTTTTTTCCGTTTTCACATGACTTAAACTATAATTTTTTTTTTTTTCAGTATTTGTTATCCTAAATTATTTCTGTTTGTATATTTGAATCTTTTCTAATGGAATACATATCGTTACTTTAATATAGAAAAGCGCTAACTAATATTTCCTTGCATTACAGGAGAAGGAAAAAGAAACTAAATAAAATCTTAAGTTTTGAAGATACAGAAATATTTTAAACGCAGTTTTTTACTAAATTCTCTAAAGAATTTAATGATATAGTAATGTTTTTTAAAATTAAATAATTTTTATAAAATTTTATTAGATAAATCTTGCACAAGCGATTTGAATGAAATCGACTTAGGGCCTTTCTATATTAAAGTAACGATATGTACTTCCAAAGGAGACCATTCATTTGTTTTAATTTTGGTTAGTTCGAATAACTTCAGGAATTTGTAGTTTACAAAAAAATCTATACATTAAGATTAATACTTCTATGTATATTTTCTTTTTCTGTTTCGTATATGCAGATTAGACCATCACTGAAACCGAAAAGTTGGCTTCTAAAGAGTTTTGTTTTGTTCAGAACTATACAGTATGTGACTTATATGCTCACAATTTAATAATGTTGGTAGTAAAAAAAGAGGTCATGACCAAATTAATCTGACGGTAAATCTTTATATAAAATTGTTTGCTGTTATGATTGTTTTTAAAAGAAATCTATTCAATACATCTAGAAAAAATTTGTAGGATTTTTGACTGGCGTCGTCACCAGCTCATATTCCTTTGAGTTAGATGATTTTGATACCTTCCAACGACATTAGGTTTCAACAGGACTGATGTGGTTTCTACCACAGCAAGTGGATCGCATACGATCCATTTGTACAAAATATATTAACATGACTACGAATTAAACGATAGGAAGAGCTTACTCAAATACCATTAATCCCAGTTTGATATCTGCGGATTTGGATATAACTTTTTTGTTGCTCAGGTTTATTTGTATAACATATTACTGTCCAACATGTTCAGTTCGGTCTATATTTTAACCATGAATCGGCTTACAAAGCTTGCTGATTAAAAAATTGTATTACCAATATTCATTGTCACTTAAAAAAGTGCATCGTACATCGTGAATAATTTGAGCACCAAACTTATATTATTGCACATCAAACCAGGGACCGTAACTGTTATAACTTTTATCGTAAAAGTCAGAAAATAAAAGTTATTTTTTGACTTTTATTTTTTCGAGCAGAAATAAAAGTTATATTTTTACTTTTATTTTTTCGAAAAAAATAACAGTTATTTTTGACTTTTATTTTTTCAAGCAAAAATAAAAGTTATTTTTTAACTTTTATTTTTTTGAGCAAAAATAACAGTTATTTTTGACTTTTATTATTTCGAGCATGAATAAAAGTTATTTTTTGATTTTATTTTTTTCGAGCAGAAATAAAAGTTATTTTTTGACTTTTATTTTTTCGAGCAGAAATAAAAGTTACTTTTGTTTAAATTCATGATAAATTTATTGAACATTTTTGTCAAACAAAGATAATTTTTCAGTGAAAATAATTTGTATATGCTCAAAAATTAATGGAGTTGAGTTTCGCAATCATAATTAGGGTTGAAAACACAAAAATAACTTTTATTTCTGCTCGAAAAAATAAAAGTCAAAAAATAACTTTTATTTTTGCTCGAAAAAATAAAAGTCAAAAAATAACTTTTATTCATGATCGAAATAATAAAAGTGAAAATTAACTGTTATTTTTGCTTAAAAAAATAAAAGTTAAAAAATAACTTTTGCTCAAAAAATAAAAATCAAAAAATTATTATTTTTTTTTCTAAAAAATAAAAATCAGATTTTTAAAAATCATCGTATTTTATGAAAATTTTGTCCAAGACTATCAAAATGGTATACTTTGTTTTATTCTCCGACATTTCCTTGCTGTTGCTTTTTTTAATCAAAAATTCAAAAATAACAGTTATTTTCGGTCCCTGCATCAAACCTCTAACTCGCGTATGTAAATCTTAAAAATATCGCAGCTATATCCGCCTGTGCTGCGAATTATCGATTTGGTACTACCGTGCTATGATAATTTTTTTAGACCAAAACGGATCTTGACTTAGCTCGTACGTGGATTTAAAATATTACCTAAAAAATACGATATAATAATAAAATCAAGTAAATAATATTTTTACATAAAAAATTAATATTCAAACGGGTACCGATTAACCAATATACACATTTCAAATGTTTGGTATGTATTACCATTTTTTTAAATCGAGAAATGATCTAACATAGATATACAGTGTGTCACTAAAGTGAGTATGCAGCGATATAAATAAATTGAAATAAAAACATAAAAATTTGTTATTTCATTTATTTTATATGAGAACTTAAGAAAAATAATAAAAAGTAAAAAATATTTCTAATTCATTACTGGTTAATACAGTATAATAAACAAAATGTTTGGAATTCAGGTCACAAAAGTAAGTATGCACTTTACAAAAATCTACACCATGATTAAATTTCTTAAGTCAGACTTTATTTAATATTTTGTTGGATAGCCCTTGGCCTTTTTGACTGATTTCAATCTTGATGGCATAGATGCGATAAGGTTTTGGGTAACGGAAGGTGGAATTTTATTCCACTCCTCAATTAGTGCAGATTTTAGGGTATCCTTGCTTGTAATGCAGTGAGTTTTGATTTTCTTTTCGAGATAATCCCACAGATGCTCTATTGGGTTAAGGTCAGGTGACTGGGGCGGAGTTTTTAATTGTTTTGGTGTGTTATACAACAGCCATTCTCTAACAATACGGGCTGTATGTTTAGGATCATTGTCCTGTTGGAATACAAATGATCCTGTTAGTCATAACTTAGCTGCACTCTGATGTAAATTATTTTTTAAAATATTCAAATAAACCATCTTATCCATTGTTTCTTCGATAATCACCAGATTTCCAACACCAGATGCTGCAATACAGCCCCATACCATAACACATTTGTTACAAGTATTTCCCTCCTTATTATATTTTTCTATAATTTTCTGTATCGTGGAACTGCTCATATTGACAAGTTTTGCAATTTCACGCTAACTTTTCTGCTCTTTGTAGAGTTTAATAATAACATCTTTTAAGTCTTGTGAAAGTTTTTTCCATGAGGGGCCACAATTAGAATTCAGAAAAATTTCCAATAAAAAATCAATTAGGCATTAAATAAAATTTATAAAAGCAATTAGTCACTTTTTTCGTGACTAAAATGCGTTTAGCCCAAGTGGAAGTCAAAACTTTAATAAACGCATACTTACTTTTGTGATGTGATTTTTTCTATATTTTAAGAAATCTTAACGGAATATGATAACGGGATAATTTTTTTTAAATATGTTTGTATTTTTGTATAAGGCAATACTGCGTATTATTGCCAGTACAAAAAAACATTAATACCTTTGCTTATTTTTAGGGAAAAATTTAAATTTTCTAATTATTTTTATGCTGCATACTCACTTATGTGATACACTGTACATACATATATAAATATAATATGCAACCTTTAGTATTATGCATGTACATTAGATTGTCCCACGATTGTATGGGAATTTTTTTTCGATTTTTTATACTTATATCCACACTCATACATATTAACTTATTAAGACTTTGCTTATATTCATTTTTTTCAATGCTTCACCTGTGCCAAGTTTTTAAAATAAAATTATATTTATTTAAATTTTTTTAAACCCCTTTATAGACGGTCTTAGTTGCCAAAAAATCAACATCACAAGTGTGTTAAATACAAAAAAAAATAAAAAAACTGAACAATTTTTTGTGTTACTGTTCAGTTAATTTTTTCGCTTTATATTGAAATTTTGTATGGACACTAAAATTCGTATTTATTCTGTCTCTCAAATTAGATATAATGCGTGATGATGGTCTTCTTCTTGGTGGCACAAATACAATTTTTAAATTAAATGTAAAAATATATGTTTTTAATCCTGCATCAAACCACTGTGTGGGTTTGAAACAAAGAAAAGTGGCAATAAATCTGTATTTTCTAAACTGTAAGTCTGATGCAACAATATATAAGTGGGAATTATTATAAAGGGCCCAATCTTTCTGAATTTTGGATTTATGGTTACCATTTTCACAGAGTGAATATTGGACGTCAGAGTAGGTTAGGCAGGCAGCCGATGTTAAGTCAGCGTCACTTGGATCCTAGAAGCGGTCCCTTTGTGGTACCTGCAGGGGATAGACTGGAAAATAGAACAAAGATAATTAATTCCAGGCCATCGATGAGAGGCTTATTCAAGCCATCCTGTTGCTCTGATAAACGAGTCTATTTTACGAATGTCTATACTTGCTAGATCGGATAAATCATGTAGATAAAGTGCCCACAGAAAGGTAGCTCTTGAAAATGAAAGAGCGGGGCAGTGGCAGAGAAGATGAGTAACCGTTTCCTCCTCTTCGACGTTGTGACAGCTTCAGCAGTAGTCATAGTATTGAAGGTTAAGCCTTCTGGCATGCAGCCCAAAAGTACAATGACCTGTTAGGGTCGAGATTAGGTAGCGGAGTCTGTGGCGAGGTAGAGAAGCCAAGCACTTTGAACGTTTAT
The DNA here is from genome assembly GCA_933228675.1 of Stomorhina lunata. Classification (NCBI taxonomy): domain Eukaryota; kingdom Metazoa; phylum Arthropoda; class Insecta; order Diptera; family Rhiniidae; genus Stomorhina; species Stomorhina lunata. The sequence goes on along the minus strand of OW121741.1, from coordinate 46,357,651 downwards.
ATATAAGTGGGCCATGTTTGCCTGGATATTGAACAAGTAGTTTCAAGGGACCAGGTGTTCTGCGCTGATCCGTAAAGAAGTTGCCTAATTTGTGATTTGCAGGCGGATAGCGGTACTCCCATAAATTGATCGATGTTATCCTAACTCAGGAGAGCACCGGATTTAGCAAGTATGTCCGCAGTGGAGTTACCATGTATGTTGTTGTGCCCGGGTACCCAAAAAAGTTCGATATTGCAATGTCTCGCCATCTCATTTAGAGATGCCCGGCATTCACGGGTAAGAACAGATGTCGTGCGGACATTAGATAGGGATTTTATGGCTGCCTGACTGTCGATACAAAAGCGAATATCCCTGTCGTATATTCTATAGTATCTTTACCAATTGGCAGCCCTGTATATGGCCGATATCTCGGATTGAATACTACACGTCAGAGTAGACCACCTCAGAAATAAAATAACTTAAAATAAAATTAACTACAACTATAACATAATTTGGGCTTTTTTACTTTGAATGGCAAAATCACGAAATTTTATATTTGTAGCGAGTTTCGATAAAGAAAAATGCTGAAAAGTACTTGTCTATACCAAAATTAAGTTATTTTTTTTTAAATATGAATTCTAACCCTATACAAACGTGAGCACCAATTTTTTTTTACAAAATTTGGACTCCATATTAAAATAAAATTGTTTTTAATTAAAAAACTTAATCTTGGTATAAGAATTTACTTTTATTCATTTTTATAGAAATTCTGTACTAAATTTCGTAATTTTTATTAATATTAAAAAAATATTGATGGTGTTTCCAAAAACCAAAATTCCGTTTGCTTAAAAATTTTGTACAAAAAAAAAAGAATTTAAAATTCAAAAATTATTTAAAAACAATTTTCAATATAAATAACAAAAAATCGCTTCAAAAAAGTTTTTCTGGAATGCCTCACTTTAAAATTATTTTTTTTTAAGTAAAATATGGTTGTACATATATCCTAAGACATGTAGTCCATGCCGATAATTTTCAGATGTCAGAAAAAAATTGCAATTGTCGCAAATATAGCCGAATATTGAAAAAATGTTCATTTAAAATTTTTCTATAGCACAAACTGTTAATGAGAATTTTTCTATAGAACAAAATTGATATTGAAAATGTTTCTAAAATAAAAAAATTATATTGAAAATTACTCTATACAAAAAATTTTATATTAAAAATCTTCCTTTATAAGCCATTTACATTAACTCAAAATCTAGCATTTCAGAGATTTTGTTCAAAATCTAGTTGATTTTGACTAGATTTCCCATACAAAAATAAATCTAGTTATGAAGTAGATTTTCCTAAAATCTACTTGAAATCTAGTAGTACTTAATGGTGCAACCATGTTTTTCTTCCAAAAGTACTAAAAAATACCACGCTGTGTTAATAAAAATGACATTTCAATTGAATTGACAATTCGTTCGGTGAAAAAATAAAATTATTTAATTCAATTAATTTTAATAAAAAAAATGGAAAAAATAAATGAACCTGAAGCATCAAACAAAAGGCAATTAATTCTAAAATATTTATTTTTATTGAATATTATAATTTATTCGTTTTACAGCAAAAGAATTTACAAAAAGAAAAAACCTTGGAAATCGGAGGAGGAGTCTCTTTTAATAACACTTTGGGGTGATAATATTAGAGATTTCAGAGGCCCTCGAAAAAATAGCCATGTTTACCAGGACATATCCAGTGGAATGAGGAGCAATGGCTTTGATTTTAAACCAGAGGAAGTGAGAGTAAAAATACACAACCTCACAAATAAATACAGGTATTCAAACAAGGTATTTTCTTGATAGTAGGCTGGTGGCGAGAATACCATATGTGTTGGCCCGAACGATTATAGATTTTTATTTATTTATTATTTTAGGGATGAGAAGCGAAAAATAGGACCCTCTGGAGGACGCCATCGAACTGGCCATTTTATGAAAGGATTAACCTTATTTTGGGGTTTTTTAAATCAAACTCCATTGAGTTAGTTATAGACGAAAGTATAGGTAATTCCTTTTCTTAAACATTTAGTTAATGACACCCATTAAATTTATTTTTTTTTCTTTGGCAGACACCCCTAGTACCTCAAGTAGCAGCATAGATGTTGAAGTAAGAGAACTATCTGAAGATCTTCTGAATGATTCATATCAAAATCCATTAGATGAATTATTCGATTCAATTCCTTCAAAAAAAAGGAAAAAAAAACTTTCAAAACATGATATTGGAGCAAATTCAAAAGTCCAATGACACCATAAAAACTGAAATGGAAAAAAGTGCAGAGGTGGATGCAAAAATGTTGCAACCTCAGGAGAACCTCATTACCATTGAAAGGGAAAGAAATGAGATTTTGAAGTCTCTTTTAAATAAATAAGGTTTAACAATATTAAATGCATTTAAAATTATTAAAAAGACTGTATTACAATTTTGTTGTTATTTTTTGAATAAAATTATTTATTAATTAAAAAATTTGCAATTGCATTTCTTATTTCTTCACCCTGAGTGTTATAATCGTAAGTAAAATTTTCGGAAGTCGGCTGATCTTTGTTGGTTTCAACATTGTTTTGCCAGGTTTCATTAAAGATTTCGTTGTTGTTATTTAAAAAATTGTGGAGGACGCAGCAGCATTTTATAATGCCATTTACATTATCAATTTTATTATCTATTCCTTTTCCGAGTCGTCGAAAACGTGCTTTTAGTTGGCCGAATGCATTTTCTACCACCCTTCGACATTTTGATAAGGTGTAGTTAAAGATTTTTTGTTTTTCTGAAGCACTTACATGAAATGGATATGGTTTCATCATGCAATCAGATAAACGAAAAGCAGAGTCGCCTATTAACAAAACGGGAATTTTTAGTCCTACATAAGAAATAGCATTTTGTTGAAATATTGGATTTCTCATTTGTTTTCTTTAAAAAGACCTCTCAAAAATGGTAGAGTCGTTGCATCGTCCTGGACATCCGACATTTATATATAAAAAACGGTATCGGCAGTCAACAATTGCAAGCAAAACAACTGAATACCACCCTTTATAATTGAAATAATCGCATGTTTCCGAAGAAGGTGGATGAACCTCGAAATGCCACCCATCAATTTGAAAAAAAAAAAATAAATATAATAGATATATAAAAAAACGTTATTAATATTATATATACCTATTGCTCCAAAGCATTGTGGAAAGCCCATTTGACTAAATCCGTTTACGCTTTCCATTATTTTTGTTTCTTTTATAAAATCTGATGGCAAATATTCTCGAGACAAATTTTTACAAATCTCCTTACAAAATTCTTGCAAAATTAGACATACGCTTGCTTTGGATACTTCAAACATGTGCGCTATCGACGCACATGAAAAATCTCATAACAGAAAAAAATTTCAATATAAAATTTTTCCATAGAAAAAATGTATATTAAAAGTTCTTCGGTGAAAACAATTTAAAATTTAAAATTTTTGTACAGAAACAATTTTAAATAATGGGTGTTTTTTTTAGAGGTATAGAACTTCGAATTGAAATAAAACACAAGAAAATCGTTTTAATGTCCATCAATTTGGCTTTATTGGAAGGATAATTTTATGCCATTAATGTTTAAATATGATTTCGGGCATGTGGCCGCCGTGGCTGGCTCGAATAAAGAAAATTCTACAGGTCCAATTTTCAACTACTTTTTCGAGCATATGGGGCCGTATGTTGGCAATAACGCCACGAATGTTGGCTTCCAAGTCCCCTAACGTTTCTGGTTTGTTGGCGTAGACGAGCGACTTCACATATCCCCAAAGAAAATAATCCAGTGGTGTCAAATCGCACGATCTTGGTGGCCAATTGACAGGTCCATTCCGCGAAATTATGCGCTCATCGAATGTTTCCTTCAATAAATCAATTGTGACGTACGCTGTGTGGCATGTAGCGCCGTCTTGTTGGAACCACAACTCATCCGCATTCATGCCATCCAATTGGGGAACAAAATAGTCGGTTATCATGGCTCTATACCGGTCTCCATTTATGGTAACTGACTCTCCAGCATTATTTCGGAAGAAGTATGGCCCAATGACTCCACCAGCCCATAGAGCACACCAAACAGTCAGTTTTTGTGGATGTTATGGCGTCTCAAGTGTCTCATGTGGATTCTCTTCACTCCAAATGCGGCAATTTTGCTTGTTGACGTAGCCGTTCAACCAAAAATGAGCCTCATCACTGAACAAAATTTTGCGATGAAAATCAGCATCGAGATCAATCTCATTTTCGGCCCATACACCAAAATCACGACGCATTGCATGGTCTCGCGGCTTTAATTCTTGCACAAGCTGGATCTTGTAAGGTCGCAAGCCAAGATCTTTGCGCAAAATCTTCCATAAAGTTGATGGACAAAGCTCCAATTGCACGGTGGCAAATCGATTCATTCGGGTCCTCTTCAACACTTTGCTCTACAGCGGCAATTGTTTCTTCGGTGCGCACTGTTCGACGTCGCTGCGGATGCGTATTATCACATAGAGCAAACGTAGTGCGAAAACGATCCATGGTTAACCGAATTAATTGCTCTGATGGACGATTATGTCGACCATAAAATGGACGGAGCTTGCGGTAAACTTCGCGAACTGAACCATTATTTTTGAAATAAATTTGCACGATTTGCAAGCGTTGTTCTTTTGTCAACCTGTTCATGATGAAATGGCAAACCAAACTAAATATTAATCACTTGACAGCTGACAAAATGGCCGCCAGTTAAAAAAGTGATGCCAACTTAAAGTTCTATACCTCAATAAAAAACACCCGATATAAAATTTTTCCATAGAAAAAAATTTATACTGATAATTTTTCTATAGAAAAGATTGTATATAGCACAATTTCTAATTAAAATTTTTAATTACGTTCCCAAATTTTGACTCTTTAAATTCCAATGTATTGAAGTTATTGAAAACCTATATCGTTTTTAACCTCTAATTTGTCATATATGTTAAAAGAACTGTAAAAACTTTAAAGTTATGTTGGGTTTTCGATATTATCTTAAAAATCGCCAATTTTCTGGCCAAAATCTGCGTATCGGCACTTTACTATTTTTCAGGTTAAAATCGGCAAATCTGGCAGGACTGGTTGAAATTTCTCTGAAATCAGATATACAACGATTTTTTCCAATAAAAAGTTTTACATCATTTGAAAAAAGTAGGAGGTAAATAGTTAAAAAAAATAACTTTCATTTTTTCGGGACACTCTTATGAATATGTATGCAAAAAGATTACATGGAAATATGTATTTTATTAGAGTGAGAGTCGAATATATGGTCAAAATTTGTTTTCTTAATTCTTAAAATAAATAAAGTAACAGCTTTCGACTTTACGAAGCTTTCACTTGTCGCAATCCGAATTATTTTACTTTTCAAATATTATTTTTCATTAGATATAATAGATACATACGTACTAATTTCTTCATAGTTTCGATCGCAAATGTTTAATCGAAATATCATAAAATGACTACCACTCTAAAGTAGATAGTAAACACTCGATTTCAAATGTACGAGTACATACGCATGTACACAAGAAATATGCAGATTTTCTAGCTAACAAAAAAATATCGAAAAATTTAATTGCATTTCAGATTTTTAGTTTACTATTTTCAATTCGAAATGAGAAAATATGCTTAACACATTTCAAGCTGCATTTGGCATGAAAATTCTGAAAAGGCAATGAGTAGCTGCAAAAAGGCTCCTTTTTGAACTCCGAAAATACATTAATATACATTAGGGTGGGTCACTTTTAATTTTTCGCTACAGTCGTTGACAATGTTTCTTAAGTACGAGTCTGCGCAACGAGCTAAAAGTTGCAGAACTCTTGTAGTAATTGGTGAAACGTAGGACGGTAAATTTTGAATGGCACATAACAATTTGTTAGAAATTTTTAGAGAAATGAGAAATAACAAGAGACTTTTTGAGCCGATATATGCTCAGAAAATTGATTCCTAAAAAAATAGATTCATCTTATTATTATTTGATTTCTCGTAACATAAAAGCCAAATCTCATATTTAGGTAAAAATGTTTAAGATTTGTTTTAAGAATTTTTTGTTATTTGAATTTGTACTCCCTTTTTTATCACATGTGCTTAAACTAAATTATAAGAATTTTCAACAACTAACTTCTTCCAAGCCCTTTTATGATTTCTATGGATAAAAACCAACCGCAAGTTTTAACCAAAAAGCTTCTTAATAGCTCTCTGTGTTACAAGTGTAAAAACATCTTGAATGCTACTATTTAATACATTTAAAAAACAATTTAAAGGTGACCCCTGTTTATTGTCGAGCCAGGATCACATATTTAAACGACTAAGAATAATATTTATTTATATACTCGTACTTGTATTGCAATTGATATGAATGTTTTCTTTTACTCCTACAAAAATGTGGATTTCGTTGCCAAATATCGATTTTATATTTTGTATTTTATGTAGAATTTATATTAAAGCCTGTGGCTTTGCAATATCGTATACTCTCCTACATCTATGTATGTATGTATGTAAGTATTTACTGTGGCTTTTAAAAATATGTGCCCATTCGTGTTGGTCATTTCCATGGACAGTGACATAAATCATATCTAACTAATTTCTTCTCAAATGCAAGAAATCTATTTTAGAGCTTTTTGATGAATATGACAGTTATGTAATCAAACTCACTTATACTTTAAAGAACATTGTACTAAGGGGTGCTTCGAAGAAACTTAACGAAAAATAACGAATTATTACACAGCACAACAAAATAAAAAAAATTTCATGTGCTCTTAAAACCACTATACAATTTAGATGTATCATGACTACCTTTGTACAAAAATGGTAAAATTTTTAAATTCTATGGATAGATTTAAAAAAATTTTTTTTTTTTTTAAATTGCAATTTTTTTTAGACGTTTCTTCAAATAATTAATGATAACTCAAAAACTACTAGTCCGATATTATTAAAATAAAATCAGAAAAATTAAGATTTATATAGTCTTTAATTCGTCTATATATCGCGTTGCAATCGGATCAATTGTATAGGAGTTATAATAAAAAACTTAAGAAAAAAATATATTTTTTACGTAAAAATGGCAAAAATTTTCGTTTTAAAAAAATAATGAAAAATCGAAAACGGCAAAAAACTTCCAGATTTATTATTTTATCGCATAGCAACATATAATAGCAATAAAATAAGATATCGACCATAAATATCGATTGATTTTTTTCGAATTTATTCACAATTTAGTGAATTCGCTCATTTTCACAAAATTTTAGTTTTTTGCTTGATATACGCATTATAGCAGGTTCTCAAATGTATGAAAAAAATTAATTTTCCAATTTCAAGGGGTGCATGTCGGATTATTGTGAGATTTGGTGAGAAACTTCCACCCACAAAATTTTAGTCGAATTGGACAACGTTAACACGTAGCGCATAGGCCCCAAATCTGAAAAATAGCGTTTAAATCGAAAAAAATTGACAAATTTTCAGTTTTTGCAAAATGCTCTTCCTTAGAGGAGAAGATTCGGCAGCTTTCCTGCCATATCTTTGTGTTAAAATCCCCCAGTATTATTTTAACATCATGACTGAGGCAGCTATTGCAAACTTCCTAGAGTTGATACTAAAAGGCTTCTTAATGTCATAATATTTTTCCTTTGAAGATGCGTAAGCACAAATCAGGTTCACATGAAAGCAATATCAGAAGAAGTATAAACATTTCTTCTGTTATATTTGATTCCCAGTGGAGCATAGGGCCTCAATCATCCTTTTATATCGAACTCTATTGCGAGATGTTAGGCATATGAATAGTTTGCTGCTTGCAACTTCGCATCAATTGACCTTCTTCACGTTCTAGCAGGTTCACCAACACGATTGCTGCTTTCCTGTGGATTACAACGAAGCGCTTATCGAGCAATATGTGTGGCTTATCCACCGCCATTTTCGTTGACATACCTCTATAGAATCAGGGGTTTGGTTAGTCGCGTTTAGTAGATCTTCATTTCTTATGCGATTCGGTCACCATAAAAGGTTTGTAGGAGCTTAACGATAGTATTTGTGCACTTCCAAGTTTCACAGCCGTAATACAAGATGGACTACCCATTCGATTTGTATAGTCGTAACATAGTTCATGATATTTGCCGCGATTTCTTAATAGTTCGGAGAATGCCGAATGCAGATTTTGCCTTATTAATACGCGATTCAATATCCTTGTCGGCGCCACCTTTAGTAGATGCCAAACTTCCAGGATAATTAAAGGTACCTACACATCCAATAAAATCGTTATGCACATTCACGAGTGTCGACGGGTTTGCACCACAGCCTCCAGGCATAATCTTTGTCTTGGAAATATTGATTTTCAGTCCAACGGGTGCTATCAACAATGATAGCGTAAGTATATTTTGAAGGTGACCTAAGTTTTGGCTTAGAAAACATACGTCATCGGCATATTCCAAGTCCTCCAGTTGTTTAAAGGCGTCTATTGAATACAGTGTCTACCATTCAAAGCCATGCGCATTATATTGCCGATGACAAGGATAAAAAGTATAGGTGACAAGATACATCCTTGCCTTACACCAGTAGTGAGTTCGAACAGATTTGACAATTTGCCCTTGTATAGGGGCCGACATTTAAAATCCAAGTACATTGCCCAAATTAGGTTCAGAATTTTCGTTGGCATGTTATGATTTTCTAAAATTCTACATAGATAGCTTCTGTTGACACTGTCAAAGGCCTTCACAAAGTCGATAAACCCTAGGAAAGTGGGGGTGCGGAATTCATTACATTGCTCTAGTACTATTCTTACTGTGTTGATTAGGTCAACACAAGAACGATTATCTCTGAACCCAAATTTATTTTCGCGAAGTGTAGAGGAAACTGCATCGGCTATTCTATTCAAAATTACTCGACTTAGTATCTTGCTCGGAATTGGAAGAAGTGTTATACCCCTGTAGTTATTGCAGTCTTTGGAGTCACCCTTTTTTGGTATTTTTACTAGTATACCTTCATTCCAAGAAGGTATAGTAGTAAAGGGATCTCGCCGAACCCTCAACATCACATTAAATCATTTCCGCTAAGATATTGTCATTGCCCTGGGCCTTGTTGCACTTAAGGCTTTAAATGGCGTTCTTCACTTTCTGTATTGTCAGTGGACTATCTGAAATTCTATTGAATATACTGTCATGGTTGGTTTCATTATGCACTTCCGTTAGTGGTGTTAAGCCAATGAGACTATGTAATGTTGACTTGAAATGATCCATCCAGCGTACTAATTGCTCATCCGGAGTTGATAGAGTGCACTAGTACTACTCAAAATGGGACTGTTGGTGTAGGTAAGTTTGCCACACACGTCCTTGATATATTATATAAGGTCCTTATGTAGCCTTTACTTGCAGCTAATTCAGCTTGGCTCACTTGTTCATCTATCCACATCTATGTAAAGTGTGTCCCAACTAAAACGCAATTTTTTAATTCGGCGCGATTCCAAGTGTCATTGTTTGATATTTGAACAACTGTTATTGTTTGCTAGTAGAAGGTACGAGGTAAGTAAAAATGGAGCGCTACACGAATAAACAACGGATTCTCATTGTGAAATTGAAAGTTGGGGAAAGTTTTGCGGCTACAATTCGCAAATTGCGATCAATTTGGGGTCACAATAATGCTCCAAAGGAGTTAACTGTAAAGAGATTAATGGATAAATTTGCCGAAACTAGGTCTGTTAGTGATGTAAAACAACAACGCGCCTTCGACCTGGTCGACCGACCGAAAATGTCGCAGCTGTACGTGATGATGGCGCTTAAACTCAATCCACGTCAATTCGGCATTGAGCACAGCAAATTGGTGTCTCCAAATCCATTATGCAGCGAATTTTGACGAAAGATTTGAATCTTCATGCATACAAAGTTCAATTGACTCAGGAACTGAAGCCAGATGACCATGGACAGCGAAGGGAGTTAATTGGGTATTGGAGAGACAAAATGAAAATGCTGATTTTGCCGATAAAATCATCTTCAGTGACGAGGCCCATTTCAATCTTGATGGCTTCGTCAATAGACAAAATTGTCACATTTGGGGTGAGGAAAATCCTCAAGTGATTCACGAGAAGCAAATGCAACCTCAGCGTGTCAAAGTGTTGTGTGGTTTTTGAACTGGAGGAATCATTGGACTTTTTTTTATGAAAAAGAGGAAGTTCAAGTGCAAACAGTCAATGGTGTTCAATATTGTGAAATGATAACCAGTTTTTTCTTGAATATAATTGAAGAAATGAATGTGGAGGGCATCTGGTTTCTATAAGACGGCACCATATATCATACAGCTAGAGAAACAATTCAATTGCTACATCAGTCATTTCCCGGTCGTGTTATTTCGCGTTTTGGAGATCAGAATTGGCCGCCTCGATCGTGCGACTTAACACCTTTAGATTTTTTTCTTTGGGGTTTTTTGAAGTCGATGGTTAACGCAAATAAGCCGACGACGACGCCTTAAAAGAGGACATCGGACCCTGCATTAATGAAATACCCCGCGTGTATGCCGCGGCGGCCATCTGCACGATATCTTGTTCCATACATAACCTCATTCTGTCTACTTTACGATATAATAAAGTTTGACGATTTTTTTTAAATATTTGTGTTTTATTTAAGATTTAAAAATTGCGTTCTAGTTGGGACACCCATTATATAGAAAATTAAAATTATATTTAGAGAAATTTTTCTCAAAATGTAATTTTATAGTTATGTTACTAATGCAGTAAATAAGCGACCTGTGCTGACACTCGTATATATATTTGTTTGTGTCTGTTTGTTTTATAGTCTTGATGATATCGCTAATAGGGAGTCTGGAGTTTCAAAACGAAACTAAAATAATTGCACAATATTTATCGGTAGCAGAGAGTTTTCGAATTGAATTGAATTTCTGCGGGCAGAATTGCCGCAAGTAACTCCAAACCTTTTGCTATTGAAAGTTCTAAAAATAGTTGGTCCACAATAAATAGATGTACGAGTATTTATAAAGGACGAATGCATTAATGTGCATACAAGTAAAATTTCATATGTAAACATAAACATTTGAGTATGTATGTAAGTTATGTAAATATATACAGATATGCATTTTGTTTATGTATTCGAAAGTATTTATTTAGTGTTTGGGATATTTCAATTACAAATAACTTATTTTTAATAAATTTAAGCCATAAACACACACACGAAGCCAAAGGTGCATATTAATGGAAATTTATACACAGTCTTTTTTGTAAAAAAAAATTTGACAGCGTGTATTTATTAAATGATCTGTTAGATTTCTCGTCCATCTGTAGTCTTTTTAAAAAGGCTTTTTGGAAAATCGGTCTAAAAGATATAGAACATAACACTTATTCGATACTTTTTGCGATTAAAACTGAAAAAGTTGTAAGACTCTAGAATTACTGACTGGCTTGCTCTCTGACTGATTCATCGTCATCCAGAACAAACAACAAATGCTATACAGTTGAAATTTAGACAGCGTGAACTTTTTAATCGTTGAAGTGGTAAAAAAATTATACCGGAAAAATAAAATAATAAAATCGAATTAAATACATTCATCTATGATCTGTTGTTTTTTTTGAAATCTAGGAACAAACAAGATCATGCGAAACTGCTTTAAAAGGATGAATAAATTGTCGAGAAGTCAAATTTTCAGTATAATATTTCACTGTAATCTTCGATGATGAAGTTACTAGATTTGTTACGAAATTAATTTATTATCGACTCAAGCGAATAGCTTAGTGCTAAATTGTTTACCATTTAAGATCAGACGAAATACGGCCCTCCCATCTTTAAATTGCATCTACCAATGTAGATACCAACTTTATCTAGGCGGTGTTACTACAATCTCGTTACCCCAATTCACATATCGCTGGTCTAACATGCGAAGACACAAGTCCATAATTTAAAAATTGTTAGGGAAAACAAAAAACAAACTTTTTTATGTAAACATTTTGGATTTTTTATACCCTCCACCAATAGGTGAAAGGGTATTATAAGTTTGTCATTCAGTTTGTAATTTTTTCATTATTCGTCTTAGACCCCATAAAAATTATACCGATCGATTTAGAAGCGCCAGGAGAGTCGATTTAGCCATGTCCGTCTGTCTGTCTTTCTGTTGAAATCAAGTTTGTGGAGCTCCTGGTGGGTGTACTCAGACAAATTATACACCAGATAAACACCCGAGATATTGCTAAAATACTAAAATTCGATGACGAATTAAAAATTTTTTTTTTTTAAATACAGTTTAAAAAAAATTAAATTCTCATCGAATTTTGAATTTTGTCGATATCTCTGGTGTTTATAGACCGATTTTGATAAAATTTAATAGCATGTTGCATTGGAGTATTTTCTAAAATCTGATATATAATTCAAATTTTTTTTTTTAAATAGTGTTTTTTTTTATTTTTTTTTTTAATTTGTCAATTTGCGTACATCGATAACTTTTGCTTTGGCGATATCTCAGTTATTAATCTAGCGATTTTGATGAAATTCAATAGTGCGCTGCGTTGAATGATTTCTTAAAATTTTATATACAGTTCAAAAAATTAAAAAAAAAAAACAATTTTTTGTCGAAATTAAATTTTTTGTTGAAAAATACAGTTAAAAAAAATTAGATTCTCATCGAATTTTGAATTTTCACGATATCTCTGGTGTTTAAACACCGATTTTGATAAAATTTTATAATATGTTGCGTTGGAGTATTTTCTAAAATATGATATATAATTCAACCTTTTTTTTAAATACTGTTAAAAAAAATTAAAATATGTCAATTTGCGTACATCGATATCTTTTGCTTTGGCGATATCTCGCTTATTGATCCACCGATTTTGATGAAATTTAATAGTGTGCTGCGTTGAATGATTTCTTAGAATTTGATGTACAGTTCATTAAAAAAAACACAGTTTTTTTGACAAAATTAAATTTTTTTATGAAAAATACAGTTTTTTAAACAAATTTTTTTAAATTCTCATCGAGTTTTGAATTCTTTTATAGACCGATTTTAATGAAATTTAATAGCGTGATGCAATGGAGTATTTTCTAAAATCTGATATATGTATAATTCGATTTTTTTAAAATATTGTTTTTTAAAAATTTTTTTCTTAAATATGCCAAATTTGTGTACATCGAAATATTTTGCTTTGGCGATATCTCAGTTACTGATCTACCGATTTTAATGAAATTCTATAGTGTGTTGCGTTGAATGATTTCTTAAAATTTGATACATAGTTCAAAAAACGTTTTTTTAAAACAACATAGTTTTTTGAAAAAACATAGTTATTTTGAAAAGTTATTAAAAAAAATTTTAATTCTCATCAAATTTTGAATTTTAGCGATATCTCTGGTGCTTATCGAAAATGAAAAATTGTAATTTAGCATCGAATTTCGAGTTTTGGCTATATCTCAGTTGTAAGTAGAAGTATATGTTGCAATTTAATAGCGTACTTCGTAGAACACTATAAACATCTAATACCTATACATATAAGTTTAATAATAAATAAATAAATAAATGTCGGTATGTCATCTAGAAGCTCATGAAACTTACGTAACTGTTGTTGCCAAAAGTCTAATCTAAATAGGTCCGCTAAATATTCTCATAAAAGCAACCATTTAATCGGTCCTCTAATTTTAAAGATATATGCATTTAAATACGACCTCTCTCAAGGTGCGAAATATTATAATGTTGTGTAATTCCTGAAATTCTTTGTATTTCAAAATGTAAACCCAATGTAAAACAAGGTTATTCACTAATTAAAGTATTATTAATATATCGCCTAAAAATTAAATGTATGAGGCGTGTTAATTATCAAGATTTGAAACTTTTTCAGATTAGAAAATCAATATACATATTGTTACGTTTTTCCTTTAAAAACGTGGAAGGAATTCTTTTTGCAAACAACCGTAATCAAATTAATTAAAACACTTTAATTAGTTTTCCAAAGTTATATTTTTATTAACTAAGAGTTAATCAATTTAAACACACTTTCACAAAAACTGTAAACAAACTTCACAAAACTGCTTTTCAATTATTCTTAGTCACACTGTTGTTATACGCGTTTTAATTCAAACTGTCCCCGCAATACTCGTCCATCGGCCTTATATAGTAGAGAAGAGAATTTCTAGCAATTTCTGCAGACGTAAACAAAGAGCACCTGTAGTTGATTGTGTGTTCCACTCAGTGTTGCCACTTCAGGTGTAATTACACATATCATATGTAATTTTTATTTTCATGTGTAGCCGATGTGTAATTGGCTGCATGTGCAATTCATGTGTAATTTCAATTTTTGTCATTTTTAAGTACACTAACAGTTTTCAAAACTTGCATTTTAAAAAATAAATTTATGTGCGTCCCATTCGATATCGAAAACATGCATATAATGCAAACTTTTTATTCTAACTATCGGGTGTTTTTTATTGAGGTATAGAACTTTAAGTTGGCATTACTTTTTTAACTGGCGGCCATTTTGTCAGCTGTCAAGTGATTAATATTTAGTTTGGTTTGCCATTTCATCATGAACAGGTTGACAAAAGAACAACGCTTGCAAATCGTGCAAATTTATTTCGAAAATAATGGTTCAGTTCGCGAAGTTTACCGCAAGCTCCGTCCATTTTATGGTCGACATAATCTTCCATCAGAGCAATTAATTCGGTTAACCATGGATCGTTTTCGCACTACGTTTACTCTATGTGATAATACGCATCCGCAGCGACGTCGAACAGTGCGCACCGAAGAAACAATTGCCGCTGTAGAGCAAAGTGTTGAAGAGGACCCGAATGAATCGATTCGCCACCGTGCACAGCAATTGGAGCTTTGTCCATCAACTTTATGGAAGATTTTGCGCAAAGATCTTGGCTTGCGACCTTACAAGATCCAGCTTGTGCAAGAATTAAAGCCGCGAGACCATGCAATGCGTCGTGATTTTGGTGTATGGGCCGAAAATGAGATTGATCTCGATGCTGATTTTCATCGCAAATTGGTCAATTGGCCACCAAGATCGTGCGATTTGACACCACTGGATTATTTTCTTTGGGGATATGTGAAGTCGCTCGTCTACGCCAACAAACCAGAAACGTTAGGGGACTTGGAAGCCAACATTCGTGGCGTTATTGCCAACATACGGCCCCATATGCTCGAAAAAGTTGTTGAAAATTGGACCTGTAGAATTGGCTTTATTCGAGCCAGCCGCGGCGGCCACATGCCCGAAATCATATTTAAACATTAATGGCATAAAATTATCCTTCCAATAAAGCCAAATTGATGGACATTAAAACGATTTTCTTGTGTTTTATTTTAATTCGAAGTTCTATACCTCTAAAAAAAACACCCATTACATACAAATGTATGTTTTAAAATCCCAGTGCTTATGGGTAATCAACCATTCAGATTAAAATATATATGTTTATTAAAGAATATGATATATTGGTATAGCTACTCATCTTTGACCACGATTTCTATTTCGGGAAAAAAATATACTTCATGATTTTCGAGAATTTTGTATTCTTCAAATTAAAACAATATTTAATTTAAGTGACGATATTTATTTAATTTCGGACATTGTTGATCCCAAATTTGTCCAAACTTTCAAACTTCAATCATTATATGTAACCTTTTATGAGAAAAGGAACCAGTGTACAAAAACGGGCTTAGAGTTAGCAGTGGATTCTGGTACCTAAAAGGGTTTAGAATAAGATGAAATGAGTTAGCTTTCTGATAAAAATTTAAATGCCATAAAAACGTACAAAACGAACTTGGGAAAATCGATAAAAATGAGAAAAACATTAAAATTTTATTTTTTTAGTTTTTCTCAAAACTTTATTTTCATACACTAGGTCCCTTTTCTCGGAGAAGGTGACACATATGTTTAACAAAAAGATTTTAATTCTTCAATGTCGATTTGCAAACTCTTAAAATGCACTTTTCGATTTTGAAACTTTTGGGCTTTGGAGCCAGAAAATTATTGGATAAAAGTTTTTGATTTAAATAATTTCTTGAAGATAGATTGTTTCCTACTTTGCAAAAATGTATTAATGTTGGACCAATTTTTAAACCTACATAATATAGTCGTAATTTATTTAATTTTGTTTATTTTTAAGTGCTAAGTAACGACTAGAAATAGTATACATTTATTCATGAAATAAATATTAAAGGAAGTGCCACTTCAAAATTTTTGACTATAAAGAATATCTTTGAAGTTTGTATATTTTGTCAATATTACATAGATCGTTGCCACACTCGTAAATTATTTTATGGAAATTTGTAAAGCTTAAAATAACTCATATTTTCAATAAATAGTCTAATGAAATTTTTAGTTTGTAGCTTTGTAGATGCTAAAACACATAAGATCTCAATTATATCATTAAATTAAAAAATATTTTGTGTGTTTTACTGAATAACGAATTACGGGCTAACTGTTTAGACGTTTGAGATAATATTCACAGCTTGTGTTCCCAAAAGTTTAGGGAAGGACTCGATAGATTTTGAAAACATGTCATGAAAATACTAGGAGCAATTTTGTAGATCTCAGTTCAAAAACTTAACTTACTTAGTTTCCCCAAACACTACAAGTGAAATAGAGGAATTTTTTACTTAATTGCTGTAAAATATGGCTTTGACGCCATACGACAATTATGTTTTCCTCAAATTACGTAAATTTTTCTAAATTCTAGTTCATTTTTTTTTTCTGAGTGTAAATGGGATTTTTTTTTTTTTAAGTAAGGTAGCCTCATTTTTGAGTAAACTTCAGATATTCTTTCTTGTCAAATGGTTAATGTTTACAAAATAAAAAGAAAGTGGCACTTCCTTTAATATTTATTTCATGCATTTACAGCTTTTAAAATAAAAAACAATGAACATTAATTTAAAAAAAACTACTTATAATATTTTTTTTTATTTTTAACAAAAAATAATTAATTAAATTCAAAACATGTTATTTTGCCAAAAAAAAAAATCATGTGTAATTCCTAATTTCATGTGTAATTTTGGAACGATCCATGTGTAATTTAACATTTGTTTGGTGGCAACACTGGTTCCACTACATTCTCACATGATCAAGAACACACTCACACATAATGGGTGTTTTTTTTAGAGGTATAGAACTTCGAATTGAAATAAAACACAAGAAAATCGTTTTAATGTCCATCAATTTGGCTTTATTGGAAGGATAATTTCATGCCATTAATGTTTAAATATGATTTCGGGCATGTGGCCGCCGCGGCTGGCTCAAATAAAGCCAATTCTACAGGTCCAATTTTCAACTACTTTTTCGAGCATATGGGGCCGTATGTTGGCAATAACGCCACGAATGTTGGCTTCCAAGTCCCCTAACGTTTCTGGTTTGTTGGCGTAGACGAGCGACTTCACATATCCCCAAAGAAAATAATCCAGTGGTGTCAAATCGCACTTGGTGGCCAATTGACAGGTCCACTCCGCGAAATTATGCGCTCATCGAATGTTTCCTTCAATAAATCAATTGTGACGTGCGCTGTTTGGCATATAGCGCCGTCTTGTTGGAACCACAACTCATCCACATTCATGCCATCCAATTGGGGAACAAAATAGTCGGTTATCATGGCTCTATACCGGTCTCCATTTATGGTAACTGACTCTCCAGCATTATTTCGGAAGAAGTATGGCCCACTGACTCCA
Organism: Stomorhina lunata; assembly: GCA_933228675.1. NCBI lineage: Eukaryota > Metazoa > Arthropoda > Insecta > Diptera > Rhiniidae > Stomorhina > Stomorhina lunata. The sequence goes on along the minus strand of OW121741.1, from coordinate 46,340,000 downwards.
CCAGCCCATAGAGCACACCAAACAGTCAGTTTTTGTGAATGTAATGGCATCTCAAGGGTCTCATGTGGATTCTCTTCACTCCAAATGCGGCAATTTTGCTTGTTGACGTAGCCATTCAACCAAAAATGAGCCTCATCACTGAACAAAATTTTGCGATGAAAATCAGCATCGAGATCAATCTCATTTTCGGCCCATATACCAAAATCACGACGCATTGCATGGTCTCGCGGCTTTAATTCTTGCACAAGCTGGATCTTGTAAGGTCGCAAGCCAAGATCTTTGCGCAAAATCTTCCATAAAGTTGATGGACAAAGCTCCAATTGCTGTGCACGGTGGCGAATCGATTCATTCGGGTCCTCTTCAACACTTTGCTCTACAGCGGCAATTGTTTCTTCGGTGCGCACTGTTCGACGTCGCTGCGGATGCGTATTATCACATAGAGTAAACGTAGTGCGAAAACGATCCATGGTTAACCGAATTAATTGCTCTGACGGACGATTATGTCGACCATAAAATGGACGGAGCTTGCGGTAAACTTCGCGAACTGAACCATTATTTTCGAAATAAATTTGCACGATTTGCAAGCGTTGTTCTTTTGTCAACCTGTTCATCATGAAATGGCAAACCAAACTAAATATTAATCACTTGACAGCTGACAAAATGGCCGCCAGTTAAAAAAGTGATGCCAACTTAAAGTTCTATACCTCAATAAAAAACACCCGATACGTTGTACAAACAGATTATCTGAAGTTAACAGTAACAGAGAGAGAGAGAATGTATATAAAAGAAAAACATGTTGCTATACTCTTTACTGTACATAAGAGAAACATGTTGCTCTGCTTATTGACATAAACAGAATAACAACAACACCAACAGAAGCATCTAGAAAGCGAGGGGAAGAATTATAACCAGTGAACTTTGCACAATGGGACGGATAAGTTTAAAATTCGTCACAATATATTAGTATTTTTGTAGGATTCACCTAAATCAGTCTTCAGAAACATACATACTTGTAATTGACCAAAAACTCTTTCCACTCTGCACTTTACTTTTGTAACAACATTGGTGAAGGGTATTTAAGGTACTTTTAGCGAGACTTAAATCTTTTACTTGTGAAAAACTGGACTTAACGCTTTTGCTCATCACTACAAAACAACAACATAAAACGAGATACTGTAATTTTACCATTGTGATATATATATTTTTTGCTATTTTTGCTTTGCCTTTGCATGTTAATCCAGCGATAGGTGAAATGGGGTAAGGAAATTGCACTAATACCGCCTAGAGAAAGGTGGGAGATCGTGAATCGAAATATTAAAGTGATCGAAGTAGGTACCAGTGCATTGTAACGAAATTGAGGACGAATTAGCCCGTACTGCAGCATAAAAAATACTTCTTTTAGCAGATAAATTGTGGTATGGGTCACAAGGCTATGATCAAACTAAAGCTTTGTGGGAAGCAAATAATACCAACCTAGAAAAACTAATAAAATTAGAAAAGTATGAACTAAGAATGCCAGTAGGTATTGTTTCTGGTCAAAGTAAATCTAAATTGTTCCCCTAAGAAAATATGATTATGTAAAAACGATATCTGCTAATGGTGCAACGAGAAGGCATATTTTTCACCTTCTCTTATAGTGTGCTTTTTTTTGTATCAGACCAGCACCCATTGAGATGGAACTAGAAAAAAAGGTTGTGAAAAGTAGGATAGAAGCTTGTGGATATTCGATTTGAACCTTTGGATATCATAATTAGAGGGAAGATTGATGTAGAAAGTTTATTCCACATTCGCAAAAGAGATTGGAATTGGAATTTTTGCATAGAACTTTTATAAGGTTATTTGACTCCAAATATTTGACTAGATGATGGTTTACCATACTTTCCATCACTTTGGAAAGGGATTGCAAGCGTCACCAGCTTTGGGGATTGGCGTTACATTAGCAACCTTCCAATATATAAGGAATTCACCGGCTTGGTATAAGGTGCTTAAAAGTTTAGCTAATGGACGAGCTAACGTCGAAAAGCTCTGCTTCAAGATGGGACCTGCTAAAACCCTTTTAACAACCAAGCTTGAAAGAACTTGCAAGTAATTCAGCAATAAGGCTTGCTTTATCAACCGGGTTGGCAAATGACTGGTCATCCTTGGAGAGTTGAAACTGATGAACTAGCATTATTTATTACTCTTTTAACGAATGACCAAAAGAGCCGGTGCGCAAGATGGTAGTGCGCGGCGAACATCTCAACATATTGTCGCTATGCAGTTGTGTGACCTGAATTGAAAGCCAGTAACAACGATTTCACTGTTCGGGCAACTCTCGAGGATCTTCCTGAGTTTGGGCTCCCGTTAATTAAAATATTTTAAAACACTCTCTCTTTAATGATGACATGAAAGGGTTAATCAGTGATTTTTGTTTGAACAAAAATAGAGTTACTGACTTCAATCGAAATAATCGCATTTTGTTATGTTTTAAAGATTTTAAATATTTCGAAATCTATAGAACCTTAAACCTATTAGATCGAAATTAAGCTACGAAATGGTTTCAATTCCGAACGGAATTTTTGTCAAGCTTGATAATAGAAATTTTTAAAATGGATTTGTTTGGAATTAAAAAAGTCCAATTTCGTATATGGAATTAAAAAGGCCCAATTTCGTATTTTTTTCAATGTTGAGGAAATATGCGCAATATTTATTAGTATTACTTAATTTTTTAAAAAATTAAACTTTTTTAATATAAAAACTTTAATTTCTCCTTATATTTGGTTTTTCAAGAAAAACAAAAATTTATAAAAATGTTCAGTGTTTCTGCAGCATTATTATAAATTTGTATCACGACTTAAAGATTTCAGATGTATATTTTGAAAAAAATTTTGAGCCTTTACTTTTTGTTAACCAAAATCTAATTTTTCCTATTCTACAATATAAAGGATATAAGAAAATAAATTCGTTGAAAGTATTTTTGCCCCCCACAAGTAACTACATGCGTACAATGTACATATGTATGTAGCAAACTAATTTTGCATACATATTCTTTTCTTTTTTTGAATAACAAGAAGATAGTAGAGATAAGAGGATCTACATTTTTAAAATTTTAAAATACATGTATTTTGTTTTCTTAATTTTAAATAATATTTGTGGTAAATTTCTTTTAAAATTTTAGAAATTTAAAAATTATACCCTTGAGAATAACTTAAACATGGATAATACGTTTTTAAATGTGTTCGCATGTCACTATAATGTATTGTCGAATATATAAATGTATGTGTATTCTACATACTTATGTATGTATATTTGCCTGTGTATGAGTTTATACAATCCCACCAGTTCTTGAAGACATCGTGTCTGTGTGATTATACTATCCACAAAAAAATGTACTGTCCTCCAAACTAGTACTATTTTCAACCTTCACCAACCTTTAAGATAATTTGATGAAATTGCGGATAGGAGTATGTAAATTTTGATCATTTTTTTGGATACCTCTCATAGGAGGTATTACAACTTAACACCTATTTAAACATAAATCATTTTAGGTAGTAAAGTTATATATAAAGATTTGTTATGTGGACCGAACCGCAGCCGCTGTTGCTTAATACGTTTAACTATATCTATGTCAGCGTATAACCCATGGTTGACGCAGACTAGTCCAAAGATTTTTCGTAGAATTTTCCTCTCAAACACTCCAAAGATAGCTTCATCTGACTGTGCAAGTGTCCATGATTACATACATAAATACTTAATTCCCACGACATTCCAATTGGAACCAGGAGTACTTTTCTCAGACAATAAGCTTCATCCGATTCTATTTTTAGACTCATTGAAAGGGACCTACGTTTTAACTCCGGCTCCGAATGGCAAATGCATTAATTAGAAAAGTTTTGCATAGCCTAATACTCAATAACCAGTGGCTACCTGAGTTATGAGGTAAACCGCTTTCTTTAAAAATATATTTATTGGGACCTCTGGTATGCAAGACGGATGGCAAACCTGCTATACCACGGCGTTTCACAATGCCCATGGTTCAGCACTATACAATAACAAGGGCTTTGATTGGCAAGTATGATTCTACGTTTGATTTCGAAGCTTATATCATTGTTGATGTTCATAGCGGTACCATAGTATACAAATTCTTTTGCAACATTGAAGCTATAGTTTTCAACGGACATATGTGATCCAATTCTAGTGGCCTGTCTGCCTGTAGAAACTATCAGTTTTATTTTTGATTCATTGACAGCTAGACCCATTTTGTTTGATTCCTTCTCGCTACTGGAAAAGGCGGCAGCTTTCTTGCGCAAAGTGCATCGCAGAATATAAACGTCAACGGCAAACGCGAGTAGCATATGTTTTCTATTGAAAATTGTTTTTTTCTCTAACACAATATTGAAGAGATCACATTATCGACTGTCACCTTGTCTCAATCCCCGTTTAGTTACGAAAGACTCTGATAGATTCCTACCTTTTTTAACAGATGTTGTATTAGTTAGTGTTATTCTGCATAACTTAATTAGCTTCGTTGGGTTGACGAACTTAGACATTGCATCAAACACTTTTTTCCGTATCGGACAATCAAAAAAAGCTGCTTTTGAGATTATACATATTAAATTGTTTCTGTTGGGTCTTCTCCAGAATTTGACGTAGAGTAAATTTCTGGCCAATGGTTGATTAACCTGGTCTAAAGCCACATTGGAACATCCCAATTATTTCGTTAACTTTGGGATTAAGCCAGAGTATGGTCGATAGAATCTTATATGCAATTAAGAGGAGGCTTATCCCTCTATAATTTACACATACAGTTTTGTCTCCTTTTTGTATACTGGATAAAGATCACTGAGATTCCAATCGTCTGGCATGCGTTTTTCTGACAATATGTTGGGTGGGTGGTAGACATATAACGCCGTTATTGCTAATTTACTTAGGCGTGTCATCTTGGTCGCTTTCATTTAAAACCAACAACTTGCACAAGTGCTCTTTCCAGAGTTGTAATACGCTTTCTGTATCTGTTACCGAATTTCCTTTGTAGTTCTAACAGGAAAAGATACAGTTGCCATAACCATCCATCTGGTGCTTAAATTTTTGTTAAAACTTCATTTTGTGTCTTATACATCTTAATCTCCTCAAGTACACGTCTCTCCATATCTTTCCTTTTTCTGCGGAATAGTCGTTTTTCTTCCCTCTTTTCCTCTCTATATCTTTCTAAAGATCCACGAGTAGCTGCTAACTGCAGAGTTGCCCTGTAGATCGCATTTTCCTCAGCTGCAGCTTTGCCGGACTCCCCATCGTATTATAGATTTTGCAATATGTTGCTATAGCATGGAAATGTGTTGCCATATCGTGGGAATGAGTAAGAGTTATTCTCTTTTAGTAATTGAGTTGCTCTTTAGGAGAAATAAGTGGCAATTTGCTGAGATTGAAGTTTTTTTCGTCATACTTCCGTTGCGCTATTTCCTGTGCGCTCCTCGGCACACATAGACGTGTTCTCACCTTGGCTACAACAAGGTAATGATCGGAGTCCATGTTCGCTTCTCGCATGGAACGCAAATCCAACACACTTGTGTCTTCCATCAACTTCAATATGATCTAGTTAGTTTGTTGTTATTTGATCAGGAAACCTGGTGCTGCCCACGACAATATTACGAGCCGCCGCAAAGTAGATTAACCTCATACCATTGCCAGTTGTTACGCTGTGCAGACTAAGTTTACCAAGAGTAGGCTTAAAGCAACTTTACCGCCCTTACATTGCGTAAAAATCACCCAGTATTATTTTAACTGCGTGATTTTAGCAGCTATCGTCAACTTCCCTAAGTTGTTTATAAAATGCTCCTTTATATCATAATTTTTCTCCCCTCTTGGAGCATGAGCACAAATCATGCTTAGATGGAAGTACTAATCTTTGACGTATATTGTCGCTAATCTTTCGTTTACTGGTGTGAACCTGGAAACAAAATTCCGCATTGTTTTGTTAACCATAAATCCGCAACCAAAATCGTACCTACTCTCATGACAGCTGTAATACCGGCCGCTTTTTGGTGTCTTGGCGACGAAGTGGCCATTACATGTTATTTCCTGAACAGCAGTCACATCACATTTATATTTATTGAGAACATATATCAACTGAATTAGAGCACCTCCTCTATAAACTGTTCAGATGTTCCAGGTGCTGATCCTTAAATCGTGATCATTTATAAATTTGCTGTGGTTGTCAATATTAGAGGGGACCATTTATATTTTAATTTTTTGATTTTTCAAAGTCGGAGTTTTTTCCAGGAGTGGGTTACTAGCCGGACGTCCTAACCCATATTTTTATAGTTCATACGGGACGAACACACGGCACTTGTTAATTCACTACTTAAACGGGTGTTAATGTAGCTAACCAGGTGATACCTCAGTGTCCACAGTTTAGGTGAGGGATACACCAAGATAAGTCAGGGCTTTCCAAGTTAAAACCGATCAGAACCGTTGTGACATCCAACACCCCCTATATCACCTATCTCGCGCACTCTATACTCCAAAAATTTTGTTAGTTCAATAAACAGTCACTGATGGCAAACACTACCTTTTATGTGCATCACCCCAAAAAAAAAAAAACTGCTGGGTTCTTTTATTTTTTATTACAATACATTCAAAGGAAACCCTTTCAAAATGAAAAGTCTAAAAACCTACAAACTTTTTTTAATACACTTTGGTAAATTTTGCATACATATACTTACACTCGGAGACAAAACCGTGTACATGTTCTGTATACACATTCTTGAAGTAGATAACAAGGATTTCCATGATCTTTTGACAAGAATTCTTAAAAGAACTGGCAAAAGAATACTAGTATGTTTATTCTATGGATAGCAGCATAAAAAACTGATATTTTTATCTTATTTTAGGGCCTGTCTACCCTCAATTCAAAGCACAAGCTGTAATTTTAAATGTAATTGATAGAACTTAGCTCAGACATCACAATTTAAATAATCTAAATACTTGTCTTATTATTATTTCCAAGCAAAATAAAATATTTAAAATTTTTTGTCCCTTGTGACAGACCCGCCAAAATTAAATTTTAAAGGTATTTTAATCAAAAATTTTCCCTGATTTGTATGAGTCTGTATATTTTGAAGGTTACCATCAACTACAATTCTATTTGTATATTCAATTTCCAACTTGTGAGATGATTTTAATGGAGTACAGGAAAGGTATGTTATTCTTTAGTGGCAAATACAGTGAAGCCGGATAAGTAAAATGCCTATTCCAGAACTTTGTATTTAAATCCGAAATATTGAGAAATACCTAGAATAAAATTTTCAATTTAAAATAATACTTTAATGAACTTAAGGAGTGTTCCGAATAAGATATTTAGTTTATGCCCACTGTAAGCAGTGTGTTTTATGTTGCTGATCTGAGTGGAATTGAGTGAGTATGGTAATTTAGATGTTGCTAGGCACCTTTTGTTCTTTGTTAGAAGTTTTTTATGTTTCTTTTTTTTCCTGTTGTGTTTACCAATAAAATGTTATGGTTGGCATCTCACAAAACATTCAAGTTTCTAAGGATTCAAATATGAAAAAATAAATACTCATACATGCCTAAATACACATCTGAACATATATACCTATGTATGTATATATATGTAAATATTAATGTACGTGTGTGTTAGAGCATATAAATAGTGAATTTTTGCGAATACATATTTTGAAATATAAAAGAAAATTTTAGAAAATGGCTAAATTTTTGCATATGTACGTATTCATTAGAAGGGCGAAAAAAATGGCTACTCCGTTCACTCACTACAAACAAAGTTTGTTCGAATAGCTAGGACTTAGGGAAATAAATTTGCTGGAAAAAAATATTTGCTACGCTTCAAGAAAGTATTGTCTACATGCCAAAATTTTTAGTTTTATCAATCATCAATTGTTTATTGCAATTAGAAATAGATTTTAAATAAATATATGAGTTTTTCTTGGTTTTTTGAGCCGTATCTGTACATAACTGTGATATAACTATGATACTGGGCAGAGGGCGAAGCCGAGCGGCTCGAAGCCGGCGCTGAGTCGCCGCCGGGAGAATTTTTCGATAGTCAGCCCCCGCCGAAAGAACCGGCTCATGTCGGCTTAAATTTTAAGCCGAAGTATTTTTATTTTAGATAAAGATATTTTTATACCCTTCACCAATAGGTGAAAGGGTATTATAAGTTTGTGATTCCGTTTGTAATTTTTTTATTAGTGATCGTAGACCCCATAAAAATTATACCGATCGACTCAGAATCGGGAGGAGAATCGATTAAGCGATGTCCGTCTGTCTGTCTGTCTGTCCGTCCGTCTGTCTGTCTGTTGAAATCAAGTTTCTGAAGCCCCTGGAGGATGGACTTATATAAATTATATATCAGATTTTAGGAAATTCTCCCGCAATGAACGCCATTAAATTTCATTAAAATCGGTTTATAAACAACGAAAATATCGAAAAAATACCAAAAATTAGACGAAAATTTTAAAATTTTTGATTGAAACACACTTTTAAATAACAAGAGAAAAAAGATACTCCTGGTGTACATGTGATAATATGTTATATATCAGATTGTAGGAAATATTTTCCCAAAGCACTCTGTAAAATTTTATCAAAATCGGTCCATAAACAACTGAGATATCGCCAAAACACTGAATTTGATGTATCGCAAATTGCCCAAAGTACACATTAGAGAATGTTTGTTGAAAAAATTAAATGCAGAAATAGGAAAAACTATCCTCCTTTAGTACGGACCTACATAAATTTTATATCAGATTTTAGGAAATTCCCCCACCAAGCACGTTATTAAATTTTATCAAAAGCGGTCTATAAACAATTGAGATATCGCCATAACACTACATTTGATGTACAGCAAATTGCCCAAAGTACGTGTCTAAGAAATTTTGTTTACATTTTGTAAGTATTGTTTCAGCGATATCTCAGGTGTTTATGGACCGATTGTGATGAAAATCTGATATATATACTCCACAAATCTGATTATGAATACCATTCAAATTGTACCGATCAACTCAGAATCGGCACAAGAATCGATTTCGCGACCTCCGTCCCTCTGTCCGTCCATCTGTTTGTTTGCCCGTCCGTCCGTCTGTTTGTTTGTCCGTCCGTCTACATGTTCGTCCGTCTACCAATCTGTCCATTTTTCTGTTGTAGTCAAGTTTTTGGAGCTCCTGTTTTGTCGATATCTCAGATGTTTATTTTGATGAAGTTTAATAGCGTCCTTCGCAGGGGATTATCTAAATCCTGATGCATTCTGTAATTTGTGGTAGATATAATTTAGCGTTTAAGCGATGGTGTTTTGATCGACAATGTTGAAATTCAGGGTGGGACAATTCAGGAGCTCCACAAATCTGGTTTTAGCAGACAGACACACTGCATTTATCTTAATTTTGTGTCTGACTTTTGAACATTATGATAACATTTGAGAATGTATTATATATCAAATTATAGGTAATCTTCCTAGGAAGTACAAAAATGCAGCTAATTACATGATATCCGTTCAAAACCTACATATGTATGTAAGTATCTCATATATCAACAAAAATTTAAATTTTTTAATTGCAATTGGGAGAAATCCGTTCACGTTTGACAATTGATCCCGTATAACTTCGCCTAAGGCAATCTCTTAGTAGCTAATAAATGACAAATTATAATAGATACGATGATGACATTTAGTTTAAAGACGTTGTACAATATTGATATTCAGGACAATAGCGCCTAAAATAAACTTTCTAGAGGGACAGCATTTGACAAAAGTATTTCTGATCTCTTGAAAAGTTCGATATTGAAAATGGGCGAGCTCTATTCACATTTAGTGAAATCTCCCATATAAACCCGACCGGGAATCGATTTAATGCTGATAAATTAAATCATATTAAAATTGCACAAAGAACTAGAGCAAAACTTTCCAAACATCCATCGGACAGATCGAAAGAACTATACATCCCAAATATTATTGATGAAGTGTTCATTTTAATTAATTAACTAACTTCAAATTAATAAGTAAACTTTTCCGACAAAGCTGATATCCATCCATTCAAAAGCTATATATTTCACGTATGTATCTAAAACTAAGAGTGTATACCCTATAATTTTAAGGCTTATATACATTGACAATCATTGTTAAAGCTTTTACCTAAATCAGTCCGCTAACTTCAGAGTTTTACATAACTAATCAAGAACTTTTACTAGTTGGATAATTCGTACGAATTAAAGTGCACAACCCTCACTGCGTTTTTGGGTTGCATGTCAGAATACTTAAACTTCATCAAATCGATGTGCTATTGCAAATCTAAGGGCATCTACATTTTGAAGCATCTTTTCTGCATGGTTTATCTGGTCTATCGAACTTTATTAAATGTTCGTAAAATATGTGTCTATTTTATTTCGAAGCTACTGGCTGGCTTAAATATGCATTCTCTACTTGTAGTCTAGTAATCATTATCTTTCACAAAGGGACCACTTTAGAACCCAAGTGAAGCTTCCCTAGACATCAGCCACCTGCCCAACCTAACCTTTGGGTGCATAACTATTCTAGATGATGACGCCACCGAAAAGGTTTTCGTTTTCCGACTCTTAATTTTAAAGACTCTTTGCATATAATACTAGTATAACCAAATATTGCTACGAATTACATTAAGTACTTTTGGAACACCATTGGTGAAGGGTATCCAAGATTCGGCAAAGCCGAATATACCACTCTTACTTGTTTAATACTAAATTTTTTAATAAGACTTGGTTTTTATATTTAATAAGAAGATACATAAAAGTATTATCAAATGAATCTTTCATTTAAAGCTCGTTTTTTGAACGCGAGAAAATGAGGGTAAGTGAAAAAGTGTATAATACTGGAAACGCAACAAAAATTTTTCCAAGGTCAAAGTTATCCCACTCTAAGCTCTTTTATATATTTTTATAAAAAAAAAAGGACAGAAATTGAATCATATTTTGTACTCGCAATACAATTGTGCGGTTTTGAAAAGCAGAACTGAAAAAAAGGTTTAAAGATTTTTAAAATACACGTGGTGGCAGCTTTAATGGATCCATGCCAAAAAAATTTGCCAGCTTTGGAGAAGTATATTAGAATGATTCTACAAAACGCGTTAAATTTATTTGAAATCTTGGATGTATCCTATAATTCAGTTTCTAAATCCAAGTTAATTTTAGAAGAATTACAAAAATTAGAGGATATTGATATCAATCGTCCATCGACCAGCAAATGTTCAAAATAAAAGTCAAAAATAACTTTTATTTTTGCTCGAAAAAATAAAAGTCAAAAAATAACTTTTATTTTCTGACTTTTACGATAAAAGTTATAACAGTTACGGTCCCTGGTTTTGCAGCAACATCGGACTTGGTAGAACAACGTAGAATTAAAAAAAAAAAACAATTTTATATAAAAATGTAGATGCTGAAGTTCTCCGTAAAACACAACTGCGAAGAGGGACAAGATAATGTGGATTGATAAACAAGCGATCCAAGCTAAATCAGCTTCAAGTAAAAACGACATGAAGACCTTAAGAAGAACGACATTTAAGGCCTTAAGCGCAGCGGATATGCTTTTATGTGATGCTAAGGAATATGCAAGACTATGGCACACATTTGTAAGTAAAAATGGGAAGAAGAAGCTCTGTCAACCTCCTGGAATGGAGGTATGCTAGTCAACATACCAAAAAGATGTGACTCCAAAAGCTGCAATAAATGCAGGGGTATATATTTCGAAGGCAAAGCTTATGGCTATGGTGAAACCCGCCTACACACATCAATTTTTAAAGCGAGGTTATTGGAAGTTTGGTATCTACAAAAGGTGGCACCGATGAACAGTGCTACCATCTCATACAATCAATGGACAGAAATCGCAGAAGTTGTCTTAGGTGAATGAAATTTGCTATGTGACTTGATATAAATTCAACATGATCATGTTCGAACTTTTAACAAAATCAAATTTGGTGCGTGGTTTAGTAAAAATTTAGTTAAATTTGTTTGCAAAATTTCGACAAAATTGGCCTAAGGATACGCCTAGGATACTTGTTAAATCTGGAAGAACAAAAATCACGTAATGAAAACTATATCTGAAAGCAGTTGTCGTATCTAAATGCAATTTATATCTTACATTTATATTTATTTCACAACATTTTGTAAGAAAGATCCTCCATTTAATAAAAAAATTGTTTTTTGTCCTATAATGATTCGATACCATTAATATAATAGTTTTATTAAATAAATTTTTTATTATACTATTTATTTATTATTGTAGCTAAAACTATCATTAAGGCTGTTTTGGTATCAAATAAATTAAACGTTATAGGCCTCCAAAAACGCCTATGTAACAAAAAAATAAAAAATCTTTGAATTTACTTTTGACGACGTTTTTTGTGAAGCCACCAAAAATGTTTTACTCATTTCGTAATTATGCTTAACTTTGGCGGCAACAACAAAAGACAAAATTTAAAAATTTCTTTCAGATTTTGGTTAGTTGTATTGTTACTATCGAAAGCAATTACTTTTAATAAAATTTTCATTAATATTTTTTTTTTGATTTTTCTCCACTGATGGTAGCACTGTGCGACGAGGATATTGAATATCGTATTAATAAGGCAAAATCTGTATTCGGCATTCTCCGAACTATTTAGAAATCTTGGCAAATATCAACAACAACTTAGTTACGAATAAACAACCCGAATATCAGGTTAATCTTGTATTACGGCTGCGAAACATCTAAACGCACAAATGCCATCGATAAGCGCTCACAAACCTTTGCAAACAAATGCTAGCGGCAAATCCTTAACATATGGTGGCCGAATCGCAAAAGAAATAAAGATCTACTAAACGAGACAAATCAAATTCCTACTTCTTCAACGGAAATGGCGGAGGATAGGCCACACACTTCAAACATTGCTAGAGTTCGGTATAAAAGGATGGTTGATCCCATATGATCCACTGGGAGTCAAGGATAAGAGAAGAAGAAGAAGATCAATTCTTGCTACTATAACAAATACCTATTTTCTGCGTGAGTAATTGGATTGCTTTATTAAAATAACACCGAAACAAGTAGGGTAGAAGGGGGAGCATTTGCCACTTTTTTTTAAAGTGCTCTAGGTTTCCTACCGGGAGAGTTATCACAATTTTTTTGTTCTTCATAGGTACCTATATATGTTAGCTATAAAATGTGTTGGTTCAGATTGCCTACGACTTTTCTTTATGTATTAAATTTAAAAAATAGCAAATTAACTAAAAGTGGCCAATGTGCCCCATGGGGCACATTTGCCAATAATTTGGGCACAAAAAAGAAGTAAAAAAATTGTTGTAATAAAGTAAATTTTTATTGCTATAAAGCTTTAATATACAAAACAAACCAAAAAATTAATTCAAGTTCATTTCACATGGATAAATTAAACAAAACAGTAAAAAATTCAGAGATCAAAATTTAAACTATTGGGCCTCTGTTAACATTGTATTGTTAAGATGGAAGATGGAATGGACCTTGGAACCAAAATACGATATCCTTTTTAGGGATATTACGAATGTCGGGCTCAAAAATATGTCGACGAGTAGCTATGTTATATATGTATGGCAAATGTGCCCCAGGTAGAGTCCTTAGATGTAAAGAACAATTTTTCACATAAGAAATAGATTTATTGATAAAAACTTAAAGTATTTGTTGTCAATACCATATTGTTTATTAAACTAATGAAAAATTTCTTAGGATAACAAAAAACTAAGGAAAATATTACAAAAATACTTGTAGCAAAATATTTTTTCAGGATCTGCTAAAACAGTAAATCACGCCTGATGTTTTAAATATGAAAGCTACAGCAGTCAAAATTTGACATATAGAATATCAATGATAAACAATTATAAAATCGATTACAGCATCAAAAAAGATAAGTTAGTTTTCAAGAAAATTAGTGGTGGCAAATGCGCCCCTATGGCAAATGGTCCCCCTCCTACCCTAAGTGTGTTATATTCGGCTGTGCCGAATCTTATATACCCACCATTAAGTTGTGTTTAATTTAGAAATCTCATATATCTACAAGGATGCAGCTAATTCAAAATCTGGACCAAAACTGAAAAAATCGCTAAGCTAATTGGTATTGTTGGTAAAACCTTTGGACTAAATTCGGTTGCCGTAGCTTTATAGTTCAACATTTAAAAATATTTTAGTGGTTTTCCCAGTATTTACTTTGATCAAAATTCGGTCTCATAACCAGGTATAGTTTTACATTAATAAGTTGTTAAATACTTTTCGTTGTGATTAATATGTAGTTAGGCTAAACACGTTAATAGTAATACGGCAGGTCCATATATTTCTTTATGAGTTCCTAATGCATTCATCATATATAAAGTCTGGGCTGAACATTGATTGATGCCTATATAATTTCATAGGTGCAATCTTAATTTATAGAATGTACCTCTAAATCTTTTTGATTGTAGATATAAAAATGGGATGTTGACCGATTGGCCATAGCTATCATAGTTTCTAATTTAATAGCTTTTAATAGCTGGCCTTTGCTAAAATTTTTGGTTTCCGTGAGTGTTTTTTATATGAAAGCTAAAGTCAAATATGGACTGATTCCTATAAAATTTGATAAACTGATCAAAAATTGCATAAAACTTTCCTATTTTAAATTCACTCGTCATTGCTATTACAATTGTATTCAATTTATCAGCACTAATGTGTTTCCCGGGGCGGGGCTCTAACTAAATTTGAACCGATTTTGTCCATTTTCAACACATATCTTTTTCAAGGTATCTAAAATACTTTTGTAAAATTTTGTCCCTCTAGCTCTTTTCGTTAAGGCGCTATCGTGCTTTGATCTGACGGACATAAACAACCTTTTCTTCATGTATTTGTGTGTTTTCATAAGTTTTTCATATGGGAGCTATGGTCAAATGGTGACCGATTGTGACAAAATTTTTCACACTGCCTGGCATTGACATAAGACTTCATTGTGCTTAATTTAATCTTACTAGCTCTTGTAGTTAAGGAGCTATCACGATTTTATCTGACGGACAGACGGACATAAATCCCCTTTTCTTTTTTAATTTTTGTGTTTTCGTAAGTTTTTTATATGGGAGCTAGGTCAAATGGTGACCGATTGCGACAAAATTTTGCTCACTGGCTGGCATTGATATAAGACTTTCTTGCGCCTAGTGCTTATATAAAACTTCTAGATACCAAATTTTGTCATCATAACTGTTATGATTATTAGCAAATAAGCGATTAGCCTAGACGATGTTATACGGGAGCTATGGTCAAATGCTAACCGATTTTGCCCAATTTCAATACCAAAATTTTCTCATAGATGAAGAATGTTTTTGCTAAGTTTCAGTAGCTAGCTCTTTTCAACAGACAGACAGACGGACATAGCTCAATCGTCTTAGAATTTCATAGGGATTCAGAATAGACATCGTTTTTGATTTTTGAGCCAATATTAAGGAAATTACAAACGGAATGACAATCTCAATATACCCCCATTCTTTTTGATGGTGGGTATAAAACTTAAAAATCAAAAATTCTTATTCCAAAAGTGTCTAAAATAAAAAATAAACAAAACTTAGTTACGAGTACATCTCCATTAGGTACAAATGAGAAAATTTAACTATTTCAAATATGGAGTTCCAATAATTTTTGTTAATAAATAAAAGCATATCAACAGTTTTTGGTTTTAAGCAACTTCTACGGTCTGAAATTATGGATCCCGTTTTACTAAACATTCTTTCGGACTCTGTGGAAGTTGCTGGTATGCATAAATACCTTAAGGCATATCAGTTCCAATATTCTATAAAGATAGATATTTATTATTTGTTCCCATTTTACTTTAATATACATTTTACCTTCCAATATTAAAGATGATCACTATCCATTGGGGAATTTTCATTCTCCAAATATTGTCTGAGGGATATTACAGCCTCGACTTGGTGAGTTCTCACTTTATTAGCAATTTTGTTTCTAACAAATTTTAAAAGGGGTGACTATTATACTTGGTTTGAAATGGACTTGGAAGTTAACGGTTCTAAATATATTCTGCTTAAATGTGGTATTTCTTCGACTTATGAAGCTTAGCTCATTTTTAAAAAGTTGTCATCCATTATCGGCATTATTTGTTGATAAAAATCCTTCCTTTTTAAAACGTGGGTCTGGCAATGTTCCCAGCCTGGCTGCGGTTCGTGCTTCATATTGAAAAAGTCTTTTCCTAACTTTTTCTGTAAGGAAAGCACAAGCCTGTTGTCCTTCAAGGGTCTTTAAGTTCGGCTTTACTTCATCCAAAGATTGGAAAAGGCCACACGTAATTAGAATGATTAAAGATATTGTTAGAGATGTGCTGGAGGAAGTTTGGATTGTTGCGGACTCAAATGGTTTCAGAAGCTCTTTCCAATCATTCAGTACTGCGATGTCATCTGCTGTTAGAGGTGGTGGTGCTTTTGGCGTTACTAATATAGCTATATGTTAGTAAAATTCTTTCTATCATTTTCAAGGCACTGTTCCAGTGGGTGAGTACTTCTTGAATTAAACTATATTGTTTTTCCTCACCTTGTTCGGCCTTAAACTTTTCGTAGGCTACCGTGCTACATTTAAAATATGTTACAATTCTCTTACACTTTATCAGAATCTCTTTAATATAGTTTTGCGCTAAACAATCCTGTACTACAAGATGCAACGTGTGTGCAAAGCAAGGAAGGTGCCTCTTTTGCAATATGTCGCAAGCCTTGATCATGGTGCTGTCGTTATCAGTGACAATAGATGTTACTTTTGCCATCACACCCCACTCATCTGACACAGCTTGCAATGACTTTGAAATGTTTTCTGCATTGTGGTTCAAAGTATTCAAAAGCTTCTTAGTCGACAAAACAGCACTACGTAAAGAAAACTCTTTTGTTACGAAATGAATGGTAACGGTGAGGTAGACTTCATTAGCTCTTGAGGTCAAAGAATCTGCGGTAATGGCACAGTAGTCTATTTGGTCTAAAATCGATTCCAATTTTGATTTTGTGTTATTGTACATTTAAACCATCATTTTATTTTGTAACGTAGTGCATGAGGGTAAAGTATAGCGTGGATCTAGAGATTTCACGAAGTCTGGAAAGCCTTTACTATACTAAACGGCTGGACATCGATTGCAATCATGGTCATAAGAGCTCTGTTTAGATTCCTCTTATGATTCGACTCTGAGCCATATGTTTCATTTCTTTTAAAAAACGACGTTATGTCCTTCGATGGCTTCTCTACTTCTTTGAAGCTTGGATGTGATCGCTTGAGGTGGTCTAGAAGATTTGTTCTATTGCCACTAGTTTTATAAAATTTTCATTCATTTTGAAATAGTTCCAGACATATGAAGATGTCTTACGGGCCTTTTTTGAACGGACTCACCATTGTCACTGTCTACTTCAATAGTTTCTTTGACTTGTTCTAAATACAAACATATTAAATAAATGAATATGCGGCATCACACAGTTAAAAGGCATTATACTACGTACTATTTGATGCTTGCAGAAACCTTTCCATTTTTATAGAACCGCCAACTTCCTAATTTACATATGAATTTGCTTCTATAAAATATAAATAAATAATTATTATTTAAAAACTTTTATATTTTGTTGCACTACTTACTTCAAATTGCAGCGTCACTTGTGAAGAGAACGAAGTCTATTTGGTTAAAGTCGACACTTGGCCGCCGCCGCACAGTGGTTCAGAATCGTTTTTCATTGGCCAAAACTCCGTAACTTTTTAACTATTGAAGATTTTTTAGTAAATCGTTTTTTAATCAATAGATAACATCTGTAGCTTTTTCGAGTGTAGGTTTTATTAAGATCCTCTTAACCGATCTTGCTCTAATTTGGGCCACAAGTCGACCTTGGATAGCAATTTAATATTTTGTTATCCTTAGGGCGCCTCCTTTCTCGTTGAGATATTTACAGTATTTTTATTAGAGTGGCCCAAATTTTAATTTATGCTTAATAATACTTACATATTACCTAGTTTTTTTTTTAATAAAAGAGTGTAACTTAATTTTTCTTTAAATATATATTTATTTGTAGTCTTAAATAGATTGTAGATAAATAAAATAATATTTAATATTAATATTTGTATACTTTATTGCACTCAAATGTTAAATGCAAATTATAATTATTGTTTATTTGGCTGGAATACTTCTTGTAAATATTCAGTGAATAAATTTAAGAAGTTTTATTTAATGTCATAAAAGACCACTTATAATAATTTTTAGGTATAATAAAACCCTTTAAAGCTGATGAGTAACAGGTTAGATAACATTCCTTAAAAAATGAAAAATTTTAACTGTTAAAATTCATTCTGTACTTTACTGAAAGAAATTTTAAAGGTTTTTTCCCTATAATTTTTAGCAGGTAATTGAAACATCTGTGCAAAATGCAATATTTTCAAAATTCTTTGAAAAAATCAGGGAAGTTTTTTTAAGATACCAACCATTTGAATAAAAATTTAAACCACAAATAACTTTCCTCTTATTGAAATAACTATGCAATTTGTATTTATGACAGTGAATGATTTTTAAAGTAAATTTACTAGCAATTTTGATAGAATTTTGCTTGTAAAAATGTTGAGTATTTTCATTAAAATTAAAAAAAGTGTTCTCCGGGCGGGTGCAAAAGTATATACAGGCTTAAAGAGAACACACTACATAACACCTTAACTACAAATTATACAGGGTGCGCAAATACCATTTGTTAACAGTCCACCCAACATAACAAAAAAAACCGCAGCCCATTAGCATTAATAGTTTTCAAGAAATCGTAATTAATATAAGATCAAAAATTACAATTTTTCTTTCATTTCTAAATTAACTAAAATTCCTTGTCTTTAGCAGCATGCCACGCCCACTACAGCGAATATTTTGTCCAAATTTTTTGGCCACCTTCGTTTTGATATGTTTTCTTTCTGATGGTATAAAAATTTTAAAAATCTATGTCAACAAAAAATATAGGTTTTGGCCAATGAAATTTGATTCTGAACCACCGTGCGCCGCCGGCTTAATGTGTCAGCTTAATGTCGATAGTACTATCGATTGTTTTGCAGCTCTAGTTACCATTTCAATAACTCATAGACCTATCCTCGTATTAGACTTCTTTAAGAAAAAGTTTCTTAATAAGAAAATTAGATATTATAAAATTGTATTTACATTTTTGAATAAAGTAATGAAGTCAAACTCAAATCAAATCATTTTCTAGTTCGTAGTTTTAAAAACGATCACCGAACACACTTCGAATACAGTATGAAAAAGTTAACAAGAAAAAAAATCGAAGAAAAAATGTGAAGAAATAACATAAAAAGATAACATTTGTATGTATGCATTGGTACATACATAAATTCAATACATCGTACATACATACGATACATATGTATTGAGGAAAATTTAAATTTTTATTTTGGAATTTTTTTTTTCAATAGAAATTTACACACTGCAGACAATAGTGCAGTGTGATGTGTATATTAGGGTTCCACTTATATCTTAATTGTTTTGTATGGCTTACCTTCTAAATCCATGAGTTGTTAAAAATATAAAATGTTACAAATTTTTTTAAACGATGGAAATCAATTAAAAATATGTCGATCAATATATACATATATATATGTATATATTGTGACCCTATGCTCCACTGGGATTCAAGGATAACAGAAGAAGAATGTTGGGAATATATTAATTCTATGCATTCACCTATACCGAGCAAAATACTAAGTCGAGTAATTTTGAACAGAATATCCGATGCAGTTTCCTCTACACTCTTCGAAAATCAGTTTGGGTTCAGAGAGAACCGTTCTTGTATACTTTCGACTTTATGAAGACCCTCGACAGTGTCAATAGAAGCTTTTTATTGAGAATTTTAGAAAATCGTAAATAGCCAACGAAATTTGTGAACTTAATACGTGCAATGTACGTGGATTTTAAATATCGAGTCCGTTCGGAGTTACTACTGGAGTAAGGCAAGGATATATCTTGACACCTTATATAGCTATTATTAAGCAAATTTTATATGCCATATAACGAATTATAAATAAAGTATATAAATTTAAATGTTATATAAATGAGTTTTTGAAAGTCAAGTAGAAAGAAAGTTAAATAACAAGTGAAAAGTATTTTAGTCGGTCAAGCCGATCAATCGGTGCAAAAAATGAGCATAAAATTGTTATGATCGTTAGATTTACAAGCGTATTGAAGTTGCTTTTGACCGAAAATTTTATACAGTGATTTTTGACAGCAAATATGAGCCCTTGATTTTGAAAGTGGTATAAGTCATGTTTTTTTATTTTCGAGATATTTAGAGTTTTGCATTTTAAAGTATTAAAAAATATTTCTATATTATAGGATGTGATTTTTTTACAGTAAAGCAGTGCCAACATACAAGTATTTATTATGATTGTAAAATTTATAACGATTTTTAAGAGGAAATGTGTTTTTGAAAGGTTGAAAAGACTTATACCACTTTCAAAATGAACGCGATGACTTTATGAATGACTTACACCAATAACAAAATATTTTTATTAGTAATTAAAATTTTATTTAAACTCATTTTATTGTAACAAAGTAAATTATTTATTAGTACTTAGGGAAATAAAGTGTTTGTGAAAAATTGGTGGGATATAGGGTAGTAAATCCATCATGTCTTTACGTTTTTCTTCTGTTATTGGTCTAATTGTTGTGTACAATGGAAGCAAATCAATACTTTCGAATAATCTAGGTCTTCCTCTTTTAAGTGAGAGGTCTAGCACTTTGAATTGTCATCCAAGGAAGTTTTATAAAACATCTTATATGGAGAATTCTTTAGAAATCTGATCCATTGTATTTTTAGCCAAGAGACAGCTTCTCCATTGGTGTTTTTCTATCTATTATTCGTTGATTATTTTAGTTGTGTTGTCGAAACAAAATCTTTCTGAGTCATTTGTGCTATCAAAAATGGATTTTTCTTTTTACATTATTCTATTAAATTATAGTAATACTCAGGGATGTATAAATAATCCGATTTTTTAATTTTAGTTTCTATCAAACAAAATCGCGAGCATTTGGCAAAAAATAATGACCGGATACCATAAATTTATGGTCAACTGTTTCAACATTGTTGTTCGATGACTGAACAATTTTTAACCATGTTAAAGCTATGTTAATGTTACGATTTTGTCCTGAGCAGGCATCACTGTAAGCTATGATATGCTTTTGAGTGGTAATGCCCTCAATGTGCTTTAAGATGCAGGACGCAACTTCTTGTGATCCTCTTAAGGCGATTGTTTCATATATTTTTTGAATATCTAAGTCAGCACTTAGATACTTTCGATCTTAAGTGTGATGTGATCTTGTGTAATGGTTAAGTTTTGGGTTTTGATGTCTTCTGACACATATAGTAAAATTTTATGGCCAACATTTTTGTAGAACATTTCATGCCCACTCTTCCCCTTTTTCGGGGTGTTTTTTACATTTTGTTTTTTACATATTGTTATGGAGGGGAGTTAGAGGGTTAATAGGTTTTACGAAAATATCTGCCATGTTATTTTATATGAAGTTGCTAAACATACCAATAATTTATTACAAAATAGTCAAAAAAAAGTTCTATATGTCAGTAGAAATCGGGACTACTCCTTACACACTTGTAACAGTACTCCATATGGGACTAAGACTAGTCTAAAAGTAATCAAAAGATTTTGATCCCTTCAACATTACCATGCCCTAGGAGAGGGGATCATGTCATCCATAGATGTATTAACCCAGTAAGAACAGTGTCAAACGTTTGAAATATGATGACTTTTACATTTGATACCAAACGTTTCTTTCAAAATTTTTTCAAACCTGAACAGATGTTTGAGATTCACATTCATTTTCAAATGAGGGTTCATTTGAGAATAAATGTTTGAAAAATGATAGTTTCTCAAATTAAAAATAAAGGTTATTCTTAAATCATTATCAAAATAATTTGAAAAATGGTATAAAATCATTATGATGTCAAACCTTATTTCAAATTTTTTTCAAACATTAAAAAAATATTTATGTTAAAAAAAAGTATTGTTTAAGATGGAATGACATTGCATTTCAAAGAAATTCATTATTTCTTTCGGATTTTTAAAAATTGATCCATATTTTACCATAAAAACTTGCTTGAAAAATGCAAAGATTAAAAATTCAATAATATTCATATGCATAAGTAAATTTTCTTTGTTTTTTAATTTTTTTTTTACCTAACAATAAAAAAAATTATATTTTAAGCAAAAGAATTCAAATATGATGTACCGTTTTCAAAAACAAAATAAACAAACTTAAAAATATCAAAAATACAGCGCCATTTTATTTATGTTCCACATGTAGATGATATCCACATTTGAAAACCCTTTGAGAATGAGGTTTGATAATAATTTGAGAATAAAGGCATTTCTCAATTTGAGAATAAAGTCCCCTTTTTGTTGAGAAACCTATTATTCTCAAATCAGTATCAAACGTTTGACCTTTGAAAAATGATTTATTTTCAAATCTTCCTCAATTTGAGAATAAACCTTTTTTCTTACTGGGAACATCTGAGTAATCCTAAAACTAGTGCATGTCATTACCCAGCTCATTATCAACAAAGTGTTGCCCATGTCACTTTTTTTACAAACTGCTATCATTTTAGAAAATCATTTTAAAAATAACACAGTGGTACCATAACCATTTTTTTTTTGTTTTTATCATGTGTTGTGAATTCACGCATTATATAGGACCATGTTGAAACTACTTTGCAGTACATTGAATTTGGTAGGTCCATTAATATCTGTAATAACACCAAATCGACACACCCTAATACATATGTATGTACACTGGTAGAACTTTGAGGTATACATACAAACATATGAAGTTATGTAAAACAAAAAATTCTTTGTATTGCTACTGAATTCGCAATTCGGACGAATGTATAGTCTTTGAAAACGAACTTATGTAGAGAGGACCAATCAATTTCTGTTATTTCGAAATATTCTTTCATTTTTAGTTTAGTTTAATATTTGTACAATGCACATATGACAACTAAAATGCAAATAGATTTAACTTATGAAACCGACCATCAAAAAGATTAGGGGATACAAAAAGACTGTCATTCCGTTTCTAGTACCTCTACCAATGGCAAGTATATATATTCTGGATCCTTATGGCATCTCTGTTAAAAATCAGACAAAAAGTTAGGATCTCGAAATTTATTAATAGTACCTATTATTTGTTTATTGGAAAAAGTTTAATATCCAAATTAGGGGATAACGATAATCACTCATAGCCACTTAAATGTCATCCCGTATATCTAATTGACAGTCGGTCGCTACTTGAGCATATTTCCTATGCAACCGCCATTTCCGGAAATTCGTTCAACCCCACTAAACAATATTATTGATAATAAATCTTAAGTTACTATAGCTATAAGAACTAAATTTAGAGCAAAGATTTTTATATATACATGAAAACAATTTTGCGACGATCGATAAACATTCAATATTTTAGCTTATTTTTAATAAGTTACCCCTTTTTTAATTTGAGAGAACGATATGTTATGTTACGTTTTAATAAACATTTTCATCTTTTTCATTTGATTCATTGGTTTCGGCAATTTATGGGCAAATTAACAGGACCAATGTTTTTAATATCCCATTGACTTTTTTCCATTAAAAAAGAAAAAATGATTGAAACAGCCAAAGTAATAAAATATCTTTTATTGAAAAATTATGTCTGAAAATTTATTAGAAAAATTAAAGATATGGGAGTTTTTTAAATTGGTTCAGAAATTTGGTGAAAATCGTTAATGATCTGTAAACTAATAACATTTTTAGATTTATTTTTTCCGTGACAAACTAGAATCTTTTAAAACAGCTTCTTTCGAACACAATATGGTTGATTCTGAGATTACTGAGGTGCCCTTGTATATTTAAACAGGAAAATATATTTATTTCACTTTATTATTTAGTTAACAATTTAGTTTATGCTGTAAATACAATCACGACAGCAGGCTACACGAACACCGACTACAAAAGACGTTGGCTTCTATCATCGCCTCGTAGTCAGCTACTTAAGCATGGATTAGTTGAACTTAGAGTCAGGCCGCCTTAACGGAACGTCACAGCTGATCGTTTCTATCGTGTGTAAAGCAGTTAAAGTAGTTAGTGAATTCTGCTGTCACTTTACCTTAACATCTGAATCTGTTGAAAACAAAAAATCCTTAAGTTATTAAGTGACAGTAATTAAGAGTGTTGCCAATATGTTGGTTGGCTTACATGAAAAATACATTGTAAAAACGCAAAATTTTTGTACTTCTGTAATTATACTGAAATCATAGCAGAATTTGCATGAACTAAGTTCGTAGTTAATTTTTTATACAATATTTTCCATAAATTATCTGTTTTTTAAAAAATTTCATAAATTTTTTAACAAAAAAAGATAACTTTATGCTCTGTAATGAGTCGAAAGTTTGATACCCGAAATGGTAATGTCCTGTGACAAGCTGTGATTTGATTTTCTGTTCGGAGCTGTTAAAAAGAAGTGTTATCCCGACAAACCAGAGACAATTGAGCATTTTAAGGATGAAATTTGTGATTTCATTGTTGAGATACTACCACATGCAGTCGAAATTTAGTCAAATTGGATGAGTGTAAGGTAAGGCCCGCCGTGTCATAAATATGAATAAACTAATATTCTACTTCCAGCCAGTAATGTTTTACTTTAACAAAAAAACAAAAAAGAAATTTGGCGAAATGTTAAAGTCTTTCTCTTATAGAATTTTTAATTTTAAAGAAAATTTTTCTATAGAAAAAAATTTTAAAAGAAAATTTTTTTTATAGAAAAAATTTTTTAACGAAAATTTTTCTATAGAAAAAAATTTTTAACGAAAATTTTTCTATAGAAAAAAATTTTAACGAAAATTTTTCTATAGAAACAATTGTTCAATGAAAATTTTTCTATATATAAAATTTTTAATGAAAATTTTTCTATATAAAAAATTTTTAATGAAAGTTTTTCTACAGAAAAAATTTTTTAATGAAAATGTTTCTATAGAAAAATTTTTAAATGAAAATCTTTCTATAGAAAATTTTTTTAATTCAAATTTTTCTATAGAAAATTTTTTTTAATTAAAATTTTTTAATGAATATTTTTCTATAGAAAAATTTTGTAATGAAAATTTTTCTATAGAACAAATTTTGTAATGAAAATTTTTCTATAGAAAAAATTTTGTAATGAAAATTTTTCTATAGAAAAAATTTTATAATGAAATTTTTTCTATAGTAAAAATTTTTAATGAAATTTTTTCTATAGAAAAAATTTTTTAATGAAAATGTTTCTATAAAAAACTTTTTAAATGAAAGTTTTTCTATAGAAAAATTCTTTTAATTAAAACTTTTCTATAGAAAAATTTTTTTAATGAAAAGTTTTCAATAGAAAAATTTTTTTAATGGAAATTTTTCAATAGAAAACATTTTTTAATGGAAATTTTTCAATAGAAAACATTTTTTAATGGAAATTTTTCAATAGAAAAAATTTTTTAATGAATTTTTTTTTTTTAATGAAAATTTTTCTATAGAAAAATTTTTAATGAAAATTTTTCTATATAAAAAATCTTTTAATGAAAATTTGTCTATAGAAAAAATTTTTTAATGAAACTTTGAGAAAAAAATTTTTAACGAAAATTTTTCTATAGGAAAAAATTTTTAATGAAAATTTTTCTATAGAAAACATTTTTTAACGAACATTTTTCTATAGAAAAAATTGTTTAATAAAAATTTTTCTATAGAAAAAATTTTTTAACGAAAATTTTAATAGCCATGGTTCTACTATCACAAAAATGATTTGTGCCAAATTTCATCAAATTATCTTTAGAATTGCGACCTGTACTTTGATTACATGGTTTACATGGAAGTCCAGTCAGCCAGACGGACGGACGGACATCGCTAAATCGACTCAGAAAGTGATTCTAAGCCTATTGATATACTAAAAAGTGGTCTAAGACAAATATTTCTATGCGTTACATACATCAGCATAAACTTATAATACCCTTTCCACCTATGGGTATAAAAAGCACCAACTGCGTGTTTGATATTTCTTTCATGTCAATAAACTTTCCTAAATTATCATCACTAAAATCTCCAAATTTCTTACTGGTTCAAAAAATATGCAAAGATTAGAAGTTACTCTTTAATTTGTTCTTGTGTTTACGTTTTTAGCCCCTTAATTAAACCTTATGTCTACAACCACCTACCCGGGTATGTTTTTCATTTTCAATTTGATATATTTTGGTCACCGAATGAGCTATCGACTTGAAATTTTAAATATGCTCCTAAAATATATTTTTTTAATGTTTAAAAAAATAATTTATTTATTTTATTTTTTTGGAAAAAATCTGCGAGTAGTTTTTGAAATACCCCTTTACCATACAACCGACATACCCGGGTAAGCACGAAACAAATCAAACAATTTTTGGAGTGAAAATGAAAAAATATATACAAAATGCCCAATACATATGTCATTTACATATATATCGTTAAAAATAACATCTCTTTATAAAAAGAATAGAGACACCTACGACAATGTTAAGTGGTTTTTTCCATTTTTTTTTTGTTTTGAGCATGTATGGCAAATGCTTACATTCTGCGAGTGTTCCGCACATACTGATCTTTGACATCCTTTGCAAGCATTTTTTATAGATCTCCTTTTATTGTACACATAGCAATTTCGTTTGTGCTTCCGGTGTCATCAACTTCTTCTGGAACAAATACTGATACATTATATGATTTTACTAAACTATACAGCGTGATGAAAAATGCCTCATTATTTGAGGATCTTATGGACGGATCTGAATTTTCTTCATAGCTAATTGTTCACTAAGTTTTTGAAGTATATTTGTTCTACTGTTTGTAGAGGATTTAAGACCATCTTTACAATTATTATAATCTAGCATCATAACTGTCTTTCGGTTTGCACCTTCAACTTTAATGTTGTAATGAGATGTGGATAAAAGCTCAACGGACTTGTTTTTTTTTTGGAAATATATAATTACTAAATCTAAAGACTAAAGATTTTACCTCTCTTTCTTTTGGATAATAAAATTTAGCCAAAACAAATGTTTGCCTTTTGTTGACGGTACCCAATGTTTTTTCCACCTTAAACGACTTGTTCACCCTGCTTTTTCCCTTTCTGCAGAAGGCACCAACTTAGTATTTATCTGTCCCCTAGTGGATAAGATGTAAGAGAATAACAAGCCCACCATACCTTTATCCCATATTTTGTCAGCTTCGAAGGAATATATTGCGTGAATCCAGTTCTACGACCAGTTCATCAACAGTGATGTTAGATCCTGCTATATAGTTATTTTGTAGGTTTCTGTTTACCACCTGGAATACGGCTGTTGATTTATCACATTTCTTGCGATATTTCCGCCTATTGTCATTATCTTAAACTTATAAAAAGGCTTATAGCAAAAAAATCGTTTAATACCCGTCTATGCACAATGCAAGGGATGTCAATTGGTTTAACATAAGTCAATTGCATGGACGAAATTTGAATGTCTGACGTCAGCTAGCAAAAGTATTCCGAGAAGAATACTAATAAAAGTATTCCGATGCATCAAACGGCTTTCTTTTTTATGAAATGGGATGCAAGGGCTTTAATTAATTGATATAAACACAAAACATTTGTTCAGTCTATACAAATTCCCTTATAAACTGTATGACAAAGAGGGTATGCTGGTTGTATATATAACATAATTTTTTTGGTTGTAAACATAAAGTTTAAGAAGTACCAAATACGTGTTTGATATTTTTAAGTTTATATATTTCGGAATATGTACCCAGCAAAACTTTGGTAATGGCAAGTACTCTGATAACTGGTTACCTTGTAACGACTACAACATACCATCCGAATAAATAATAAGTTATTACAGAAGTACTTATTTGTAATTAAGATGGTAATTTAAACTGAATGGCCCCGGTTCAAATCCCACCAAGGGCAACAATTTTTTTTAGTTTTTTTTTTTTATTAAAAGAGTCTTTTTAAATGATTTTTGAATTTTAAAAACTTAAATATTATCTTCTGTACAAAAAATTTGTAAAACTAACTCACGTTAATGAAAAAATGCAATCATGAGTCAATTTTGATTATGTACGGGATGTTGAATACCAAACACGATTCTAATTGGTCTTAACTTGGTAAGCCCAACTTATCTGGGTCATCCTTCATCTCAACTGTGGACACACACCTCCTCATGGTATCACCCGGGGAGCTAGTTTAACACCCATTAATATTGTGAGTTAACATGTTCCGAGAGTCCCATAAGATCGATAAAAATGGGTTAGGATTACGGGCTCTCTTGAAAAAAAAATACAATGAAGAGGATAAAATTAGTATTGAAATGTCCCACTACCTAATGTTAGAGGAGGATGTCCGAAACTTCGATAGAAAGACCAAGTAGAGGAACATTTTTCAAAGCTTGACCTATAAAATTGGAGAATATTCGCACAAGATCGAAATCCATGGAATTCTAAAATATGCTCGGACTTTGACCTTAACAGGTTGTAACATTTAAGTAAGTAAGAGTCAATCTTATGTAAAAACTTATACAAAAAAGAAGATTTAAATTGCTTAAGTTTTAAAATAATTTTAAAAAATTTTAAAATAATTACAAAAAATCGTATAAAAATATTTTTCCAAAAATTACAACAAAGCAAAAAAAAAGCAGGGAAAAACAAAGTTATTTTCACATGATTTTGGATCTAAAAATAAAAATTGTTTATATTAATTATAAACTGCTAAGTTTTCAACATATGAAGTAGCTCAGTGGAAGAGTCTCTGCCTAGCAGTCGGAGGGTCTGGGTTCGAGCCCCCATGGGATCATAAAAAAAATTTTGTATTTCGTTTAAAATATATGTTTTTAATAAAACAACAACAAAAAAGTTGTTGCTGTTGTTGTTGTTGCTTTCAAATTGCTTACCCAAGTCATTAATTTTCTGCATTTGGTAAGTACTTGCCTCCAATGACATCCCCATGTTAATGTAATGACTTAAACAGCGAATGAGTAAGTAGTTCTTGTTCAATAGTTTAACTGTTTAACTCATTATTTGGTAATGAAAAGTTTTACTGGGTATATTAGGGTGATAGAAAAAAGTTTTTATTTGATTTTAAAGAGTGCCGTGCGGAATATTATAATACTAGGTCTGAAAGTTTAGTTCTTAAAATTAGGGCCAAATTTGATAACGCGTCTGGTCCCCTACAGACCGTTTATATGGGCTGTACACAAAAAATGTAAAAAAAGTGCCAAACAAGTGTTTGATAACTTTATATTTAGTCTTGAAAATACATACTTTAGAGTATTTACTACCGATGTACAATTTCGACTTAACAACTACTCGTATGTTTAATGATCAGAGTTTCAAAAATAGTATTTAACTATTTTTAAATACGAGTAGGTAAGTAAGTACTTATCTACATACATACTTATCTACATACATTTATCATTTGCATTAAAATGCTTTCTCCAATGGCAATAAAAACAAAGTTGATTTCTTACTTCCGATGATCTGTTTAGGTTCTTGTACTTGTTGTTCATATTTAGTATCTCCTTGGGGAAATTGTCTTTTATTTCATATACATATGACTAATGCGATGTAGAGAATTTGCAATGAAACCCAAAGGAAATAAATCTATTGTCTGTTTTTAATTCAAACTTGTTCATCTACATATGAAAGAAATAACAAACCTCATTTCTACACATTATTGTTGGTATGTATTTCCTTACATGAATATGTACAACACAAAGAAGGAAAAGGATTTTATCAGTGTGTAAAACTACAAACTTAATCATACAGAGTGGGAATAATATCAGGGCACTCAATTCAGATAAAATCTTGATGCCTTGCTACACTCTCCACCTAAAGAAAATACAATTTAGATGTTTGATATTTATAAGTATATACTAGGGTGTTCATTTTACTCGACTTTTAATTGTTTGAGTAATCAAATAACTTGCAAACGGGGTTACTCGGAAAATCGATTAATCGTCAAAAATTACTCGAGTTAATCGAGTAAAATATTCATCTTAAAATTAATCGAGTAAGATTTTTTGAATAAGCTGTTTTTAATAAAATTATAGTTTTTTTTTAACAAAAAATAGCGGATGGCTAACCTGCTATACCACGGCGGTTTATTTACTTTTATATATATGTATACATGCTTACACTGATCGCCTTAAGTAATCTTTCGATTTAATAAATCCTGATTTTCATCCAATAGATAAGTAACAATTTACGACTACCTTTTACCAAGCTTCACAATGAGATCTTCTACGATTAAATTGCGTTCTTTAATTGAACTATAGTAGGACGCACTATTACTATAGTATGTCCTACGATTACATAAGAATCTTCAACTAAACTATATGTAGTAGTACCTATGAATACATTAGAAACATTAACTGTACTATAGTAGGTTTTACGATTACAATGGTACCTTTAAATGGACTATAACAGGAGCTATGATTACATTAGGACCTTAAAATTGGCAATAGTAGAAATTACGAATACATTTGATACCACAACTGGGATATGGTAAACTATTATTTCTGAATATACAACCAACTATATTTGGATCTACGATTATTGAACCTTCAATGGACTATATTACAACTCTCGATTATTGCTTGGAATTGATAATTTTAAAACCCACGATTATTTCATAAAATGGAGAATGGAATATATTTAAACCCTCGGTTGTTGCTTTAAATAAACTACAGTATAACCATAAATTTTTTATTGAAATGGACCCTTGAACGGCAGATAATTAATTTAAGTGGTCTACAATTAAAACCCTGACGTTCTTAATCTAAAAAATTATGGCCAGCAGATAACGTCAAACCAACGTTGGCCATTATTTGCGTGACAGGGGAATAACAAGAACATACATTAAGAAATAAAACTTTTTCTCCATCCGTACTCAAAAAAAAAAAGAAACAAACTTTTTAAAAACTATTTAAAAACGCTTTCTATTTGGCCAACGATGTTTCAAACAAACTTGCAGTTAAGGAATACACTGAAAAACGACGTTTTATTTTATTAATATTAAAAAAAAATACTAACAAAATTATGAAAATGTTTTTA
Source organism: Stomorhina lunata (assembly GCA_933228675.1). Classification (NCBI taxonomy): domain Eukaryota; kingdom Metazoa; phylum Arthropoda; class Insecta; order Diptera; family Rhiniidae; genus Stomorhina; species Stomorhina lunata. The sequence goes on along the minus strand of OW121741.1, from coordinate 46,308,889 downwards.
CTCGAGTAGCTCCATTAATCGTGAAAAATTACTGAAATAAATCTTTATTTGAAATTAGTCATTTTTATTTACTCGAGCGATTAATCGATTTTATTTTTCCGATTAATCGAGCAAACATAACTCGAGTAAACACCCTAGTATATACAGTAAAACTTTTACTCAGAGCAAATATTAAACTATTTGAACGCCTTATCGAAGTTCAGTTTGTTTTATTTTGTTATTTTTTGCCTAAAGACCTTCTGTTAGTCATAGAATTGAAAATTATGTCTTACTTTGGAATTTCTTCATTTAAAAGTATTAAAGAAGTTATTTTAAATCAAATTCAAAAATCTGGTATTTTGCAAATTTTGGGAGGATCGTGGGCAGCATCTCCCCTTATCAGATTTTGATTAAATTTTCCAGCAACTATTTTAGAAATTCAAACCAATTTAGGGGGTTGGTGTTTCGGGTTAAACTATTTTTTGCAATAAAAAATACTTTATTTTTACAAAAAAATACTTTTTAGCATTTGAATTAAAATTCGCAAATATATTTTTAATTTTCCGCTTTTTAGCTATGTATAATTAAAAAACAAACAAGCAAAAATATTCATTATAATTTTATTGAAATTGAACTTTGGTGCCAGGGACTGAAAATAACGGGAATTTTTGAATTTTTAAATCAAAAAAGCAAGCATTTAAATTTATCTGTTTTGAAATTCAATAACACAGTTTTGATACGTTTGACCTAAATTTTAGTTTTATCTTAAGCCTTTTATTTTTTTGATTAGAAATAACAGTTATTTTGTGACTTTAATTATTTCAGGCAAAAATAACAGTTATTTTTGTTTTATATTTTATCGCTCAAAGTATACCGGGTATTTTTAATTTATATTTTATTGCTGAACTCATACCGGGTATTTCTGATTTATATTATATCGCTCAAATTATACCGGGAATTTTTTATTTATATTATATCGCTCAATTCATACCGGCTAAGTTTGATTTTTATTCTATCGCTCAATATGTGACGGTTATTTTAATTTAATAGTATATCAAGCAATGACTGCTTTTTTATTTTGTGATTTAAATTTTTTTAAGCAATTTTTAAGCGATATCTTTTAAAATTGATTTTTTAGAGCAGGAATTTGTTTTTTTATATAAATATCGGAAATTTTGAAAATTTTCCATAAAAATACGAAAACTTCAAAATTTCCCATCAAAAAGGGAAATTTGGAAAAATTTCCATAAAAATTGTAAATTTTGAAAATTTCTCATAAAAATGGGAAATATTGAAAATTTCCCATAAAGATGGGAAAATTTGAAAGTTTTCCATAAAAATGTGAAATTTTGAAAATTTCCTGTCAAAATGGTAAATTTTGAAAATTTCCCATAAAAATGTAAAAATTTGAAAATTTTCCATAAAAATAAGAAATTTGGAAAATTTTCTTTCCTTAAAAATGGGAAATTTTCAAAATTTCCCATAAAAAGGAAAATTTTCGAAATTTCCCATAAAAAGGGAAATTTTCAAAATTTTCCATAAAAAGGGAAATTTAAAAAATTTCCCATAAAAAGGGAAATTTCAAAATTTTCCATTTTTATGAGAAATTTTCAAAATTTTATATTTTAATGGCAAATTTTGAAAATTTTTGATTTTTATGGGAAATTTTCTACTTTTATGGGAAAATTTCAAAAATTCCAATTTTTATGGGAAATTTTCAAAATTTCCCATTCTTACCAAATTTTTACCAATTGACCAAAAAAAAAAATATAAATCAAAAATACCCGGTATAATTTGAGAGATAAAATATAAAGCAAAAATAACTGTTATGTTTGCCTAAAATAATAAAAGGCACAAAATAAATTTTATTTCTGATCAAAAAATCAAAAAGTTACCGTCATTTTCTGAGTTTTATTATAAATGTCATAACCGTTGCAGTCCCTTTTTGGTACAATTTAACAAGTGTATATGTATGTACTCATTGTCAAATTCTTCAACTTTAAATCGTAGGTACGGCCAAACGATTAAAGAATCGACAAGATATCGACACCATTTTTTCTGAGTTCCATTCTCTTATTTGTTTCTTTTATAAAACTGAAACGATATTTTATAGTTTGTAATATTTTTCAGACAAAATTATCAAAAATTAAAAAAAAATATTTTGTCCTGAGAAAAAAGTATAATTTTCTAGTATGAAAAGTAAATTTTATAATATTTTGACAAAATTCAGCTATTTAGGCCTGTAAGTAGGCCATAGAATTGTAAATCATATCTTACTTAATAATTTTTTATTCTAAAGTATTAACGAAGTTATTGACAAAGTGAAAAATCAGGTATTTTGCAAATTTTGGGCGGGTCATTGTCACAATCTCCCTCATCTGATTTTCAAGGGACTATTTTTTCATTATTTCGTACCAATCTGGGGGTTGGCGTCAAACGAATTCGAACTTTGAAAAATAACTGGCGCCCTAGTGAACTACATATGTGACAGCGCAAGGAGAAAGGGACCTAGGGGTATTTTGCGCGCTTAGGAAAGGGTAAAAAATAATTTTAAAAAGAAGGTAATAAATCTTTAAAATGGCTTTCCTGAACAAAACCGTTTTTACCCTTTGGTACCTTTATCTATGCGCGCACATGTAGACAAATGAGGACCAAATATTATACACTGAATTATATTTATATAAAGCTTCATTGTGGAATAATAAGTGCCCATAGCTAGCATAGTTTATAATTTATTAGCGTTTGAATGACTTCGGAATATTTCTACTTTTAGACAGATCAAAAACCTCGCATTATTACCTGTTTTACAAACATCGGTCTGTCTTAAAGTGGGGATACTCCTCCTGAAGATGAAGACCTAACCAACCATCGAAACGCGTCAAGAAATTTGTTGTCCAAATTATACCGATCGACTCAGAATCGCCAGGAGAGTCGATTTAGCCATGTCCGTCTGTCTGTCTTATGAAATCAAGTTTGTGCAGCTCCTTTCCCTACAAAGCACGCTATCTAATTTCATTAAAATCAGTACATAAACACCCAAGATATGGCTAAAATACTGAACTTCGATGACGAATTTAAAAAAAAAAATTAAATTATATTTTTTAAAAAATTTTTTTAAAATTCGTCATCGAAGTTCAGTATTTTAGCCATATCTTCAAAATTAAATTATATTTTTTAAAAAATTTTTTTAAAATTCGTCATCGAAGTTCAGTATTTTAGCCATATCTTGGGTGTTTATGTACTGATTTTAATGAAATTAGATAGCGTGCTTTGTAGGGAAAGGAGCTGCACAAACTTGATTTCATAAGACAGACAGACGGACATGGCTAAATCGACTCTCCTGGCGATTCTGAGTCGATCGGTATAATTTGGACAACAAATTTCTTGACGCGTTTCGATGGTTGGTTAGGTCTTCATCTTCAGGAGGAGTATCCCCACTTTAAGACAGACCGATGTTTGTAAAACAGGTAATAATGCGAGGTTTTTGATCTGTCTAAAAGTAGAAATATTCCGAAGTCATTCAAACGCTAATAAATTATAAACTATGCTAGCTATGGGCACTTATTATTCCACAATGAAGCTTTATATAAATATAATTCAGTGTATAATATTTGGTCCTCATTTGTCTACATGTGCGCGCATAGATAAAGGTACCAAAGGGTAAAAACGGTTTTGTTCAGGAAAGCCATTTTAAAGATTTATTACCTTCTTTTTAAAATTATTTTTTACCCTTTCCTAAGCGCGCAAAATACCCCTAGGTCCCTTTCTCCTTGCGCTGTCACATATGTAGTTCACTGGGGCGCCAGTTATTTTTCAAAGTTCGAATTCGTTTGACGCCAACCCCCAGATTGGTACGAAATAATGAAAAAATAGTCCCTTGAAAATCAGATGAGGGAGATTGTGACAATGACCCGCCCAAAATTTGCAAAATACCTGATTTTTCACTTTGTCAATAACTTCGTTAATACTTTAGAATAAAAAATTATTAAGTAAGATATGATTTACAATTCTATGGCCTACTTACAGGCCTAAATAGCTGAATTTTGTCAAAATATTATAAAATTTACTTTTCATACTAGAAAATTATACTTTTTTCTCAGGACAAAATATTTTTTTTTAATTTTTGATAATTTTGTCTGAAAAATATTACAAACTATAAAATATCGTTTCAGTTTTATAAAAGAAACAAATAAGAGAATGAAACTCAGAAAAAATGGTGTCGATTTCTTTAATCGTTTGGCCGTACCTACGATTTAAAGTTGAAGAATTTGACAATGAGTACATACATATACACTTGTTAAATTGTACCAAAAAGGGACTGCAACGGTTATGACATTTATAATAAAACTCAGAAAATGACGGTAACTTTTTGATTTTTTGATCAGAAATAAAATTTATTTTGTGCCTTTTATTATTTTAGGCAAACATAACAGTTATTTTTGCTTTATATTTTATCTCTCAAATTATACCGGGTATTTTTGATTTATATTTTTTTTTTTGGTCAATTGGTAAAAATTTGGTAAGAATGGGAAATTTTGAAAATTTCCCATAAAAATGGGAATTTTTGAAATTTTCCCATAAAAGTAGAAAATTTCCCATAAAAATCAAAAATTTTCAAAATTTGCCATTAAAATATAAAATTTTGAAAATTTCTCATAAAAATGGAAAATTTTGAAATTTCCCTTTTTATGGGAAATTTTTTAAATTTCCCTTTTTATGGAAAATTTTGAAAATTTCCCTTTTTATGGGAAATTTCGAAAATTTTCCTTTTTATGGGAAATTTTGAAAATTTCCCATTTTTAAGGAAAGAAAATTTTCCAAATTTCTTATTTTTATGGAAAATTTTCAAATTTTTACATTTTTATGGGAAATTTTCAAAATTTACCATTTTGACAGGAAATTTTCAAAATTTCACATTTTTATGGAAAACTTTCAAATTTTCCCATCTTTATGGGAAATTTTCAATATTTCCCATTTTTATGAGAAATTTTCAAAATTTACAATTTTTATGGAAATTTTTCCAAATTTCCCTTTTTGATGGGAAATTTTGAAGTTTTCGTATTTTTATGGAAAATTTTCAAAATTTCCGATATTTATATAAAAAAACAAATTCCTGCTCTAAAAAATCAATTTTAAAAGATATCGCTTAAAAATTGCTTAAAAAAATTTAAATCACAAAATAAAAAAGCAGTCATTGCTTGATATACTATTAAATTAAAATAACCGTCACATATTGAGCGATAGAATAAAAATCAAACTTAGCCGGTATGAATTGAGCGATATAATATAAATAAAAAATTCCCGGTATAATTTGAGCGATATAATATAAATCAGAAATACCCGGTATGAGTTCAGCAATAAAATATAAATTAAAAATACCCGGTATACTTTGAGCGATAAAATATAAAACAAAAATAACTGTTATTTTTGCCTGAAATAATTAAAGTCACAAAATAACTGTTATTTCTAATCAAAAAAATAAAAGGCTTAAGATAAAACTAAAATTTAGGTCAAACGTATCAAAACTGTGTTATTGAATTTCAAAACAGATAAATTTAAATGCTTGCTTTTTTGATTTAAAAATTCAAAAATTCCCGTTATTTTCAGTCCCTGGCACCAAAGTTCAATTTCAATAAAATTATAATGAATATTTTTGCTTGTTTGTTTTTTAATTATACATAGCTAAAAAGCGGAAAATTAAAAATATATTTGCGAATTTTAATTCAAATGCTAAAAAGTATTTTTTTGTAAAAATAAAGTATTTTTTATTGCAAAAAATAGTTTAACCCGAAACACCAACCCCCTAAATTGGTTTGAATTTCTAAAATAGTTGCTGGAAAATTTAATCAAAATCTGATAAGGGGAGATGCTGCCCACGATCCTCCCAAAATTTGCAAAATACCAGATTTTTGAATTTGATTTAAAATAAATTCTTTAATACTTTTAAATGAAGAAATTCCAAAGTAAGACATAATTTTCAATTCTATGACTAACAGAAGGTCTTTAGGCAAAAATAACAAAATAAAACAAACTGAATTTCGATAAGCCGTTCAAATAGTTTAATATTTGCTCTGAGTAAAAGTTCTACTGTATATACTAGGGTGTTTACTCGAGTTATGTTTGCTCGATTAATCGGAAAAATAAAATCGATTAATCGCTCGAGTAAATAAAAATGACTAATTTCAAATAAAGATTTATTTCAGTAATTTTTCACGATTAATGGAGCTACTCGAGTAAAAACATTTTCATAATTTTGTTAGTATTTTTTTTTAATATTAATAAAAGTACCTGGTTGACCGAGCCTTGCTCGGAGCTTTATGATAAGCATTTTGAGGCAAATTTTAAAGTTTTTATATATTTTATTTTATAAAGTTTATTTTGTCCGACCAACACATAGTTCGCATAGTTTACAGTTTAACTCATTTTAATAATTTTGGAAATTATTCATACCAACAGAAACCTCCGTCGACTCATGCGCAACAACTTTGCTAAAGACTATAGTCTGATCAAATGCACAGTTTACGATTTAATTCATTTTGAGTAGTTTTAAGTGGCGCCACCTGAAGTTGTTCATACCAACTAAGAAAAATTCGTCTGCTTATGCGTTACAACTTTTCTAATGATTAAAACATGATCAAATGCACAGTTTACGATTTAATTCATTTTGAGTAATTTTCAGTGGCGCCTCCTGTTGGACTTTGGTCATTGCAATTAATAAACCTTCGGAATATTTCTACTTTTAGACAGATCAAAAACCTCGCATTATTACCTGTTTTACAAACATCGGTCTGTCTTAAAGTGGGGATACTCCTCCTGAAGATGAAGACCTAACCAACCATCGAAACGCGTCAAGAAATTTGTTGTCCAAATTATACCGATCGACTCAGAATCGCCAGGAGAGTCGATTTAGCCATGTCCGTCTGTCTGTCTTATGAAATCAAGTTTGTGCAGCTCCTTTCCCTACAAAGCACGCTATCTAATTTCATTAAAATCAGTACATAAACACCCAAGATATGGCTAAAATACTGAACTTCGATGACGAATTTTAAAAAATTTTTTTAAAAAATATAATTTAATTTTTTTTTTAATTCTTTTCGAATTTTGAATTTTGGCGATATCTCTGGTGTTTATAGACCAATATTGATAAAATTTAATAGAAGTAGAGTATTTTCTAAAATCTGATATATAATTCAATTTTTTTTTTAAATACTGTTTTAAATTTTTTTTTTTTAAGTTTGTCAATTTCCTTACATCTCAGTTATTGATCTATCGATTTTGATGAAATTCAGTAGTGTGTTGCGTTGAATGATTACCTAAAATTTGATACACAGTTCAAAATTTTTTTTTAAATACAGTTTTTTGACGAAATTAAATTTTTTTAAATGTAGTTTAAAAAAAAATTTAATTCTCATCGAATTTTGGCGATATCTCTAGTGTTTTTAGACCGATTTTAATGAAATTTAATAGCATGCTGCGTTGGAGTATTTCCTAAAATCTGATATATAATTCGCCAATTTGCGTACATCGATTTGGCAATTTGCGCACATCGATATCTTTTGCTTTGGCGATGTCTCAGTTATTGATCTACCGACTTTAATGAAATTCAGTAGTGTGTTGCGTTGAATGATTTCCTAAAATTTGATATACAGTTCAAAAAAGTTTTTTTTTTTTAAATACACAGTTTTTATACCCTTCACCACCATAGGTGGAAAGGGTATTATAAGTTTGTGCTGATGTTTGTAACGCATAGAAATATTTGTCTTAGACCCAACTTTTAGTATACCAATAGACTTAGAATCACTTTCTGAGTCGATTTAGCGATGTCCGTCCGTCCGTCTGGCTGGCTGGCTGGACCCCCATGTAAACCTTGTAATCAAACTACAGGTCGCAATTCTAAAGATAATTTGATGAAATTTGGCACAGATAATTTTTTTGATAAGGGGACCATTGCTATTAAAATTGGTCAAAATCGGTCCATTATTTATGGTACCTCCCAAAGGTCCCACTTCCCGGAATTGCTATATTGGCCACAAATATCAATGTTTTTTCATGAAATTTAAAACAGATACTGCTTATGTAAACTTAAATCACTGTACCAAATTTCGTTGAAATCGGTCCACATTTGACCATAGCTCCCATACAAACTCTTCTTCAAAAACGCACTAAATGAGACAAAAAAATCACTAAAACGCTCGTAAATCTAAAGATAATGAAAATTTTGAGTTTATTTTTTGCATACATAATTTTTGTAACAACTGTAATCAATTTGCCAAATTTCGAGATAATCGGTCCACATTTGACCCTAGCTCTCATATAAGTCCAAATGACGGAAACAGGTTGAATATATACGTTTTGAGAAAATGTTTGTATGATGGCAAAATTAAGCAAATATTTGTCTTTATACAGGAAAAATAATACCTTTGACCTTAGTGGTGAAGGGTATCGTATGGTCGGCTTGACCGACTATAGCGCTTTCTTACTTGTTTTTAGTTTTTTTTTTTTTAATTCGGTAATTTTCGGACATCGAATTGAAATTTAAAACAGATACTGCTTATGTAAACTTAAATCACTGTACCAAATTTCGTTGAAATCGGTCCTTATTTGACCATAGCTCCCATACAAACTCTTCTTCAAAAACGCACTAAATGAGACAAAAAAATCACTAAAACGCTCGTAAATCTAAAGATAATGAAAATTTTGAGTTTATTTTTTGCATACATAATTTTTGTAACAACTGTAATCAATTTGCCAAATTTCGAGATAATCGGTCCACATTTGACCCTAGCTCTCATATAAGTCCAAATGACGGAAACAGGTTGAATATATACGTTTTGAGAAAATGTTTGTATGATGGCAAAATTAAGCAAATATTTGTCTTTATACAGGAAAAATAATACCTTTGACCTTAGTGGTGAAGGGTATCGTATGGTCGGCTTGACCGACTATAGCGCTTTCTTACTTGTTTTTAGTTTTTTTTTTTTTAATTCGGTAATTTTCGGACATCGAATTAGAGTTTTAGCAATATCTCAGATTGTAATGTACCTATTTTGATTTTTTGAGGATTTTCTAAATTCTGATATATAATTCATGTCTTTTTAATATCCGCAAATTGTGGAATTTTAAACAAAAAACGATTTTTATACAAATTAAAAGAAAATAAAAAAATTTCGCATCGAATTTCGAGTTTTGGCTATATCTCAGTTTTAAGTAGAACTATATGTTATGTCGGTATGTCATATAGAAGCTTATCAAACTTGATTTTAGCATACCGAAATATGTCTTAAATAAGTTCATGGTTTTTAGACAAGTGTTGTTGCCAAAAGTCTAATCTAAATAGGTCAAAAAAATATTCAAATATATATTGTACATATAAGTGAATATTTTTTTTCCTCAAAACTAGTATGTTAATTAGGAAATGCCATTTGAAAGTACAATTGATGAGCTATAATTCTGAAATCTGTGCAAAGATATCTCCTGCAAAAAGGCAATGGGATTTATTTAAGTACAACAAAATCCGTACAAATGTATCTTCGTTCACGCAGAGTTTGCCCATATATAAAAGATAAACAGACACCTTAAAATTTTAAATATTAGATCCCAACAAGTTTTGCATTAAAATTTAAAAGATAGAAAAAAATCGGAAAATTTTCGCGATTTAATGTTCATCAACCCTTTATCAATTACAATTTTTTGTATACCGCTGAAAGAACTATTTATGTTTTAGTATTTTATTAGAGTGACAAATGTAAACCGATTTTTTGAAATTATATCTATTTATCTTCATATAAAACTTAATGTGGTTTTACATTGAACTTACATTTCAGGGGTAGGTCACTGAACTATCTAAAACACAGTACGACAGTGGTTGGTACACAAGAGAAATGTTAACAGAATATATAAAAATATTATAAAAAGTTCTATGGGTGAACTGATTTAAATGCTTGAGCCGGCTTTGAAAAGGGAATTAAATTTGGAAAGCGCTAGATGGCGCAAAATTAATTCATGCAAAATTAAAAATATCCAAAAAATGTTATGTAATCCAATGTAATGTAAATGTAATGTAAAAATACAAAAATTAATATGATATCTTAACTATTATTTTGTGTCAAAAATGTTGGTCGTTTAGTTTTTTGTGTGTAAACTTCAGGATTTTAAAATTCACGTAAATATTAAAGCGTCATCTAGAGGAGAACGCTTTATTTTTTAATAAAAACAAATCCAAATTTAATTCCCTTTTTAAAACTGGCTCAAACATTTAAATCGGTTCACCCATTCTATTTTTATAGAACTTTTTATAATAGTATCACTTGTAAGTGAACATCCACGGTCCTTCGAATCTTTAAAATCGATTTTCTTAACATTCTGACATGCTACAGAAAAACACCGAGACATGTATTTCTTTATTTTCATATTCTGTTAACATTACTCATGTGTACTCAAAAAAAATAGATTTTGTCGTACTGTGTAATAAGTATTTTACAATATTTGACCATTAAATATAAAATTGGTAAACACTCATTTGGTTAGAGTAAGCTTTAAATAAGCTTGATTTCATTCTTAGGCAGATAAATTTTAAATTTGCCTGAGACCACTCCTATGGGTGTAGTGACCAACACGATAGACATATTTAGTAAAGTTTTAACAATCTTTTTTCTTGTACAATTCTAGTGCTAAATTCAAATACAGTTAAATTAAATATACCGAAATTTTAAATATCGATAGCTTAGTATCAAAAAGGCCTTAATCGATTTTTTGTTACTTTACAGTTGAAACAAAAAAGTTAATAAAATTCTTAAAATTTTAGATTCGACAAAAACTTTAATAAAAAAAGTAACACATTTCATTTATCATTTAAAAAATCTTTTGTTGTATCTAAAATTTTACGATTTTCATTCATTTTAAGTTTTTTCCTTATTCCGTAAAGTAACAAAAAATCGAGTTAGGCCATTTAAGCCATCGATATGTATTTCTTAAAGGACCTTAAATCATCTCGGATACTCTAACGTAAGTATCAAAATAGACACGTCGTACACATACGACTATATTTCAAACTATAACAATTTATTTATGTCTATCATCTTCATGCTGAACAGGAATCCTTTGACATCCCTATGAACTCTAGGATACTTTTTAAACTTTTGCTAGAAACACATGAACATTTTAAATTTCCATTTAAATACATAAAACTTTAAAAATGTTATTCCTTAGAATATATATTAAATGCCTAATAGATGTTAGAATGTAAAAAGTAAAGAACCAGTAGATATGTCTGTCCACACACAAACACACACACTTCAGAACTCAAGTTTATAAATTTAATAAAAAATTTAAATAAATGTAATCTAGTTATAAATATAATATGCATGCAAATCCTTTACATATTCCTATGAATATTTTCGAAGAGAAAAGTTTTTGATTGAATTTGCTACCAAATAAATTACATTAACGAAACAATAAAGTTTAGTTATGTCGTGTAAAATTCTAAACACTTCTACTAATCGAGTTGATGAAAGTTCATTTTTGTAAAATCTAGAATATATTTTTTTACAAAAATAAAAATGATTAGCGAGAATTAACCCATATTTGCTAAGCGCACCATTTTAAAAAGGTATTTTTTTGACCGCCGTGGTATAGCAGGTTAGTCATCCGCCTAGCATACCAGAGGCCCAAGTTCGATCCCTGGCCAGATTCACTTGAAAAAATAGATTTTCAAAAAAAGCGGCGGTTCACCTCATAACTCAGCTAGCCACTGGTTATTGAGTATTAGGCTATGTAAAACTTCTCTAACTAATGCATTTGCCGTTCGGAGCCGGCGTTAAAACGTAGGTCCCTTTCAATGAGTCTAAAAATAGAATCGGATGCAGCTCATTGTATGAGAGAAGTACCCCTTGTTCCAATTGGAATGTTGTCGGGGAATTATATATATATATATATATATATATATATATATATATATATATATATAAATATATATATATATATTTTTTTTTTTTTGACTAGTTATGTGTATAAAATTAAATAATTTTTTATTTTTTTTTTCTATTTTTGAATATTTTTAAATTTTTTGGGGTCATTTTGGACCCTGTTGGTCACAAAAGGTATAAAGTTAGGCAATAGCTTAGATATTCCTAAAAAGTGGAAATTTGCTTAAAAATTGATTTTGACCCCAGTAAACCAAGGGTTAAACATTTTTAATCCTAATAATACAAAATCGACTTATTCCACATAAAGGTAAAAGGTCAATGAACGCGGCAAGCGGCTGCGGGCGGTAATCAGCTGTTTTTTGATTTGTCAAATTTGAAGCGGCAATGGAAAAAAGTAGAACTTTGTTTTACTTTTCCGTGCGGCAGAATTTTTCAGTGCTGCCAGATTTAATAATATCCTACTCAAATATTTTTTATATGAATATTTTTGTAAGCAAACGCACATTTTATGTACTGGCAATACTACGGACGCCCGCTGCTGCATGCCGCGTGTGTTGGCCTTCTACCTTAATGCTATGCAGAATCAATAATTACACTGTGCTCTAATTTGATGCTTTTTATTTTTAACAAGCTGGACACCCTACTGGTAAAGGTAATTCGAGTACGCTGAATTCAATGGCATTAGCCGTTTTTCGAAGTTAGCGTTAGTATTCGTGATTTAAAATTTGGAATTTTTGAAGTAGCGCTATTTTGAAGTGTAATTACAGCATTGGGAAAGAAAGAATTATTAAATAAGTCACCATTTTGCTGCAGGAAGGAAAAATAACTGTTGAGGAATTCCTCTCAAGTACACTAGTCGGCATATTTATTTTGACATACCAGTTGTTTTTCTTCTTCTCTTATTATTTTAAAATTATTGAAATAGTCAAAAAATATTAGCCTGTTGAAAAATTAATGCTTCTCCGATCAATCTATTGCCGGAGGGAAATTCTTATGCATTCAATACTCTTAACCTTCATCTGCTCTTTGCTTTAAAAACTATACAAACGATATACAATTTCTCTGTTCTTTTTGGAAGTGCTAGCTTTAAGTTAACAAAATTTATTGTAACAAGATTTTGCAAAATTTAAGCCATTTTTTACTCCGAAATTTTCTTTTTTACGGATTGGATCAAAAAAATTACGTTATCTACCCTTGCTTGGTTTTCTACGCATATGGGAAAAACATAAGTTTTTGGTGGAAATGTTTAATGTCATGGTTCCTTTTTGTCAATCAGTTAAATATTGATGTTGGCCGCGACGATAGATTGATCGGAGAAGCTTTTACTTTCCAACAGGGTAACGCTCCATGTCATAAAAGCAAAATTATCACAAAATTTCTAACAGAGATTGGTGTTCAAACTCGGGATTGGCCTCTCCAGAGTCCAGATTTTAATGTTTAAGAAAATGTGTAGTCATACAGAAAGCAAAATAGATCTGCGGAGTTGACAAGAACAAAAGATAAAACGATCATTGAGATTACAAATGCTTGGAAAGAGATTTAAATGGAGTTTCTACAGTTTTTGGTGGATTTTGTTCCAAAGAGTTTGAAATACTTAATTTATGATTAATTTAAATAATTATTATTAATTTTTGTTGACCTTGAAGTTCCCATTTTTTTAAATGCTCTTTTTTAAAATATGTCAAAACACTTATGCCAAATCCTGAAATTTCCTTTAATTTCAATTTTAAAAAATTATACAAAACATTTAAAATGTGAAAGGTCTTTTTTCAATATATAAGAAAAGAAGAAAAGTGTATATGCAAAAAATATTATATGCGTAAATATTGTAGAGGAAGAAAATACGTTTGAAGACTTTTCAAGAAGATTCTTGTGATAAATCAGTCGAGCCAGCTGAAAAATACTATGTGCTTGCCGCGATAGAACTCCAAATATGGTACAACTGCTGTTTTTAACATTGGGGACTTAGTTCATTTCAACTAATTCATTTCACTAATTTTGGGAATTAATTCATTTTCAAATTTTGGGGGGTTAGTTCATAATGAATTAATTCCCCAAAATTGGGGGTAAGTTCATTTTCAGTTCGGGAACTAAGTTTATTGGGGGGTTTGTTCGTAGCGCCGATATTATTACATTTTTTATTGTAAATACTTACTTACTTACTTTACTTATCTGGCCTATATTTATAATCTGTAAAGTTCAAAGGCCGAGCATTTTTAAGAAATCCATGCGCTTCGATCTTGTAGAATTGCGTAAGCCAAGCTATGAAAAATTTTCTTCTACTTGGTCTTTCCATCGAAGTTTTGGACGGATTCTTTTAACATCAGGGGACCGTTTCCATTCTAAATTTAGCTTTTTTATAGTATGTAATTGTTTTTTTTCAGGAGTGGGTTACTAGCCCGACGTTCTAACCCATATTTGTATTGTTCTTATGGGAGAACTCTCGGTACATGTTAGATACATTAAAGGGTGTTAACGTAGTAGCCCGAGTGATACCATGAGGAGATCAGTGTCCACAGTTGAGATGATGGATAACCAAGATAAGTTTAAACTTACCAAGTTAAGACCAATCAGAACCGCTGCTTGGTATCCAACATCCTCTACATCACACATTTTTTTTATAGTACCATTATAAAAATGGCAAAAATATGACTTGTAGAAATATATATGTATGTCAGATTTTTCCAGGCAAACGGATACCGTTCTTTTTAAAAAATTTTATATAAAAGTGGTTGCTATTGGGTCTCCCTTACCTTAAGTTTTGTAATTTCCTTTGCAATATTCACAATTTTCAACTAAGACGCCATAATACCCAAACACTCTTATACAAAATTTTATTTAAAAATTATATAAAAACAATTATATCAAAATGTTAAAGACAAAATATTAGATTTAAATTTTATTGTTCTGCTGGAATAAGTAGGAAATAGAATTTAATAATTGCTTAAAGCCTCTTTTAGATGGCGTGTATTTTCCATATGAAAAAATATACGAGAATAAGGGTACAAGTTTAACTAAAATATAGAAAACAAATCATCATTCATAAGAATTTCGAATAAAACAAATTGGCGTACTACACTAAAAGTTATAAATACATATTTATTTGATTGTAAATTTAATATAAATTTATTTTATCAAAATTTGAATTGCATATTTTTTTGCAATTTAGAAGTACATTTCAATAAAATCTGTAAACTTACATATAAGAGGCAAATCTGACAGGTCATATGACAAATACACATCGTTTAAACAGCCTTTCAACATATTAAACAATACGTATGTACTTGTAATAAGAAGTCAAACATATTTTCTGTGACAACTTCTTGCAAAAGAAAGAACAGAAAAAAAAAATTAAAATAAAATCAGCGGAGTTTAATTATTTTCTGTATTTTTTGTTCTCGTATCCATAACATAGTATGAATTTCAACAACAGTTTTCAACATTTCATTTTATGGTTGTACTTTTTTACTACTTCAAATACAACACCCTCATAGTTAGACCATGTCAAGTTATATGAACAAGTACAGTGTGTCCCAATTAAAAGTGAACATCTATTGAAATGTCAAATACGTAACATTAAAGTTTTTTTAATAGAATATTAAGTTATGTTATATCTTATCTTATATCTTTGAACGAGCAATAATTGTATGTATATATATATCTATATATATATATATAGAATGGCTATCTCGAAATCGGCTCTAACGATTTTGACAAAATTTAGACACTGAGTACCTTTTTTGCCATATAGATCGAATATGAAGGGACTTTTGGAGGTTTTAGCGCTGAGGGGGTAAAAACGGAAAAAAATCGAACACGTTATATCTCCTAAAGTAGTAGGTATAGAAACAAAATTAAAATTACGTTTTGAATAAAAATAAGCGGACAGGTGTTTGGTACTTTTTTGTTAAACTATGTCCAAAAGGGGGTAAATAAGGATGAAAATAGTTTTTTTGGTACTTTTTTTAACCCACTCTTATTTTTTAAACCAAAGAATATAAAAAAGGAACTTTGTATTGCAGTCAATAGATGTAAAAGAAATATTGAACACGTATTTGGTACTTTTTTGATTTTGGGGCCAAAAATGGGTAAAAAGGGATCAAATGATAACTTGACATCTGAAAAAGTAATATAATTAGGAACATTGTGTTAAATTCGTTTTAATAAAATGTACCGAATTTAATTGGTGCCAAATATGCATATGAAACCTTTTTGAAAGTAAAGGGGAAAAAAGTAGTAATGTTATAACTTTTAAACAAATGAATGTTTGTCTGTATGTATGTTCTTTAAGTTGGTAAGACTAATTTCCGAAAGGTGGCGCCACTGAATTACTAAGAATTAATTAAATCGTAAACTGTGCATTTGATCATGCTTTGATCTTTAGCAAAGTTGTAGCGCATGAGCCGGCAGAGGTTTCTTAGTTGGTGTGAACAATTTCCGGCAGGTTGCGCTGCTGAAAATTACTTAAAGTTACAAAGTTGATGCATATAACCCGACGATGATTTCATAGTTGGTATGAAGAAATTTCAATAGGTGGCGCCACTCAAATTTAATCAAAGTCAATTAAATCGTAAGCTGTACATTTGATCATGCTATGATTGTTAGCAAAGTTGTTGCGGATAAGCCGACGAAGGTTTATTAATTGGTATGATCAAAGTCCGACAGGTGGCGCCACTGAAAATTACTCAAAGTGAATTAAATCGTAAGCGGATAAGCCGGCGAAGGTTTATTAATTGGTATGATCAAAGTCCGACAGGTTGCGCCACTGAAAATTACTCAAAGTGAATTAAATCGTAAACTGTGCATTTGATTATGTTATGGTCTATAGCAAAGTTGTTACGCATAAGCAGACGAAGGTTTGTTAGTAGGTATGAACAACTTCCCACAGGTGGCATCACTGAAAACTACTCAAAATGAAATAAATCGTAAACTGTGCAAAGTTTTTGCGCATGAGCCGACTGAGGTTTCTGTTGGTATGACCAAATAATTCAAAATTAACTGAATATTTGCGTAATGCCTTTCCTCTAAATTTATTTTAGCACTTTATAAATGAAATATATAAAAACTTTAAAATTTGCCTCAAAATGCTTATCATAGGGCTCCGAGCAAGGCTCGGTCAACCAGGTACTTTAATCGTAGAACTCTTAAAAGTCAGAACTCAGAAGTCAAGTCAATTCTCCGAAAACCATAAAAATTCTGAAATCTGAAGATAATTGTTTTGTTATAAAACTTAACAAATATAAGTCTTGTGTAAACATATGTATGTAAATCGATAACTTTGATAATCGGTCCACATTGGTTAGGTTAAGCAGATAGCTGACAACAAAGTCCGAGTCACTTGGGTTCTATAAAGTGGTGTCTTTCTTAACTGCCAAATGTTTCAAGACTCTGTAAGAGCTAACGAAATGCAACAATGAATGAGACTATTTTACGAATATTAATATTCAAGATCTCTGAGTGAGTTCTTAGATCAGCTAGGGTTTGGTAGTGGCAGAGGAGAAGAGTGGAAGTTTCTTCCTCCTTAACGTTATGACAACTTCTACAGTAGTCATTGCTTTGAAGATTACTCCTATTATGCAGTGCCCTGTGAGGATTGATATTAGAGTGCGTATGACGAGTAGGTAAACCAAGATGATGGCGGTATACCTATATATTGGTTTTGCTAGATTATCCGCAATAGTGTTACCTGGTACATTGTTGTGCCTACGTACCCAAAAAAGTTCTAAATTGAAATGTCTCACCATCTCATTTAGGAATTCCCAAAAATCACAAGTAAAAATGGACGTCGTGAAGACCGAAGATAAGGAGTGAATGGCCACAAGACTGTCAATACTAAAACGAATATCTCTGTAGTATACTCGGCGGTACGTTAGCCATTTACTATAGATGGCTGAAATTTCAGTCTGTAGAATACTGAAAAGTTTTGGAAGCAACAAATAAATGTTCGTCCCTAATAGTGGAATGAAAAAATCCGCATCCAATCCGTTTCGATTTAGATCCATCCGTGTAAGTTATCAGGGGCCCAAGTTTAGAATTTATTTAAGCTTCTTAGATATCTACAGTGAAGGAGCGGTCGAAGAATGGGTTGAAAATGCAGTAGTCGATATTTTTAGGGATAGTTATTAGTTTACATAAAATAGTGCAGTGGCCTCTAGATGAATGAGACCATTCTTCAGTAGTATTTAACCTAAGGGGCCATTCACATTTTACGTAACGTTCTTAGGGGGGTGGGTGTAAATAACGTTACGTTGTATGTGAACAGCCCCTAATCCGTACACATATAATCTTAGAAAATACATAATTTTCATGCATTTTTCAACCAAAATTGTGAAAAAAAAATTAAGAATGATATCCTGTCATTAATGACTATCAATATAAATCTATTTGAAAACAAATATTATACATATGTATATAAAGCTCCACAATAGGTGGAAAGGGTCCCTGTAGGAGATTGAGTGTCAATTGTCTAAAAGTTACTAGTAATTTTCTACTACAGCAAGTACTAGTGCAAACGGAGTTGAAACTTTAGTAGAAAAGTACTAGTTCTAGAAGTGGATTTAGTGCACCACTTGCAGATCGATAGAATTTTGTTTAATGGAACAAAAATTCGTCTATATCTGTTTTGGTACTGATTTTAAAATTTATTTAAGTATATTTTGTTCTATTTATATAATTAAGAATAAAATACTTACATACAAAACGTAATTTTATTCATCGGCTTTTCTCTTTTAAAAAAGGATTGCTATATAAATTAAAAGACTTTAAACATTCCGTTCCTACGACAATTTTGTATTGAAGTTTGGTTTTTGTCAACAAAAAAATTAAAAAATAGAATATATAAAAAACAATGAAAAAATAGAAAATATTTAAAAAATTAAAATAAAAATTAATTTAACGTTGATGGTACGCATGGAAAGCAGAATCTCAAAACAGAAATAATAGGTATTAAATAGGTATTAGAAGAATAGGTATGTAAAAAAAAATCTAATCTTAAATCCAGTGCGTAATCGTAAAATTCTTCATACTCATGTTTAATTATTTAGATGCTATTGCTGTATTTATCGATGGTCCCGATATCGTCTTGAGAAAAGCCTTGCAACTACAAAAGACCAACCAACCGTTTGGGAAAATTAGAAAATGAAAACGCTGAAATTGAACACCTAAATCGCATGATTAAATTTAATATTTTTTTTATTATTCTAATAAATAAAACTATTGAAAAATTTATAATTAAGGGTAATTTTTACTAGGGGAACAAAGGAAAAAGGGGCCACATTCCATTGCTACTAATTGTACCAAAATGTACTAGTGCACTACTAGAACCTATGGTACTAGTAATTTTCTAAGCACACTCAATGCTAATTTGAACATTAAGATGGTATAGGAAAGTTTACAGTTGGGAACTAGTACTGGTATTTTGGTACTAGTTAAGTACTAGTAAAGTACTAGTTTGATCTCCGACAGGGGTATTATAAGTTTGTGCTCATGTATGTAACGCATAGACCCACCTTTTGGTATACCAATAGGCTTAGAATCACTTTCTGAGTCGATTTAGCGATGTCCGTCCGTCCGTCTGGCTGGCTGGACCCCATGTAAACTTTGTAATCAAACTACAGGTCGCAATTCTAAAGATAATTTGATGAAATTTGGCAAAGATCATTTCTTTGATAATGGGACCATGGCTATTGAAATTCGTCAAAATCGGTCCATTATTTATGGTACCTCCCATAGGTCCCACTTCCCGGAATCGATATATTGGCCACAAATATCAATAAATCCTAAAACAAATACTGCTTATGTAAACTAAAATCACCAAATTTCGTTGAAATCGGTCCACATTTGACCATAGCTCCCATACAAACTTTTCTTTAAATGATACAAAAAAATCACTAAAACGCTCGAAAATCTAAAGATAATATTTTGAGTTAATTTTTTGCATACATAATTTTTGTAACAACTGTAATCAATTTGTCAAATTTCGAGATAATCGGTCCACATTTGACCCTAGCTCTCATATAAGTCCAAATGACGGAAACAAGTTAAATATATAAGTTTTGAGAAAATGTTTGTATGATAGCAAAATTTAGCAAATATTTGTCTTTATACATGAAAAAGAACACCTTTGACCTTAGTGGTGAAGGGTATCGTATGGTCGGGCTTGACCGACTATAGCGCCTTCTTACTTGTTTTAGTTAATTTTGAAAAATCGATGTTTTGAAATCATTAGCATATGACAAATTTTTGATGTATTTAAGAAGAAAAGCCAAAAACTTATATTTATAAGGGAACCCTTATCTATTTACCTATATATGGAAATTCTGAAGAAAGACTCTTCTGGCCTTAATCTTTTATAATTATTTCGGATCAACATTCCATCAATTTCGTTATGCACTGTGCAAGCAAAATAATGAAACGTTTATAAACTTTGACTCTAAAACAGACGCAGAACACACAGACACATACACACACACTGACTCGCACGCAAATGTACAAACAAATACAAATGAACATTTAAAATGCTAAAAACAATTACTTTTTTACAGTTAGGTGCCCCCAAAGCCATTGTTTACCCTCATTGCAATTCCTTTGTGACAATTGTTTCTTTGCATTCACAGAGCAATGAGCAGGCATCACATAACTCTGTTTCGAACTCAAACCCTTTAACAGCCAAGACCATCTCCAACCCGTATTCTCACACTATTTTATGTCAATAACACCTCTCAGGGATGGAAAATAGAATTCGTATTTATGGTAGAGATTTGCTATAGAAAAGAGCTATAACTCTAAAAGTATTGTTTTAAGAAATCTATAATAAATATTTTAAATTTATACATTAATACAATTAAATGCAATTAAATGCATTAATATTACAAATTGAATTATAATTGTAGAACCTATCGCACACATAGTTCAAAAGTGACACAACTCAAAATTTTCGTGACTCATTTTTATGAGCAAAACTCTTTTATATCTAAAAACAATCCAGAGTATTTGGTTTTTGTTAATCGTTAAACATTTTTGTATCTTTGTGTTACATTTGGTAAAAGTGACATATTTTTAGCTGTATCAGAAAATATAATTGTAGTAGATCCCTAGTGCTAATTTATGTAGATTTCATATTAAAAATCCCAGCTAACAATTGGAAGATTGTTGATGATAATATAAAATAAGTATTTTTTCCTTTAGATGATCAAAAACTGATAATCAGCTTGGCGATAAAAAAAGTTTATAGAAAGACTCAGAATCGTTTAGAAAGCGACTCGTTAAAAATAGCACAAACAAGCCTTGCAAAATGTGCGTAGTCATAATATAATCACAAAAAAGGCCACAAAAAGACTCATGACTTATTGTGGGTAATATGGCTTTATAGCATTACATATCATATTCAGCCTGGGTTCCATTCTCGGTCTCGGCAATATCAATTTCTGCAATTATTAACTCATCTTCACTTTTCTAAAAATAAATGCAACATGCAATTATAAATATAAAGCTTTATTTTTTTTAACAAATCTAGCGAAATGTGTGCAGTCATAATCTAATCATAACAGTTCAGAAAAACGACTCTTCTGGAGAGTCGCATGAAGAGTATCATTTTCTCACATACAAAAATCGTTTTTGACTCATAAGTGACATCATAAATGATCATATTAATCGTGAAGTGGAGTCAAAAAGACTCATATCGATTAAAATTAAAAAAAAATGCTAGCTATGATCCAAGCTAGCTGTAGGTCAAAAAAAGTTTTTTTTCAATTTCTAGAATACTAAAAATTTTGAGTTGTGTCACTTTTGAATTATATGTGCTATATGTATATCGTAATCACCCTTAAATAAACCTAAATTAATGAAGATGGTTATTTGAAACACATTTGAAGAATTTGTTTAGTATTCTGAACTTACCACAAATTTCGCGTTGTGTCCATTTTGTGACTTTTTGACTGTTTTGTATAACTATTATTATTTAATGATATTTTATCACAATAACTTTTTATATATTTACTCGTAATATAAATAGTTATAGTGATAAAATATCATTAAATTAATAATAGTTATACAAAACAGTTTTCCATCCCCGTTAGTTTGCAATATGAGTATTTTGTAAATACCCAACACACATTTTCCCGCCATGATATCAGGAAATGGCTAGCAATGTTGTCACGACTAATTTATTTTTATAACCGAATTTTTGGAAAATTAAACAATAAAGCGTGGGTTAGAGTGTCCCGAAAAAATACTAGATTTCTTTAATTCATGTCCTCTATTTTTAGTGAACGATGTCAAAACATTTTGATGCAGCTAATTCAACAACAACTAAGTTCAGAAAATGCAACTCTGTTTTACGGTTGCAAACCTTGGAAGCGCACAAATGACATCGATATGCACCTGAAAACCTTTGTAAACAAATTCTTTATATATATTGTATAAAAAAAAAATACTTTTAGTAACACAAATCCCAGAATTCCTAAAAGATTTAAAAAAAAATCCCACTTTCACTTTCCACTTTCAGGGCGACAAAATATTTTTGCAATGTAATTAAAAATGCTTTGGTCTATAAAAATTTGGTGAAATTTTGGTTTTGGATCAAATTTCTGTAAACAATAGGTCTAATTCGAGAGACTATGGTACTAACACCGAATAAACAGGAAGTTATTTTTCAACTTAATTATAACTTTGAGAAGTTTTCTTTTAGAAAATTATAAGTATCATATATGTTTCTTAAGAAACTTTTAAATAACCAAAAAACACTAACAATACTTTTTACCCAAAAAAATGGTTTATTTTTTAAACATTTCCTTAATACACTTCTAGCTTGTAAACAATTTTAAATTTTGTGCTTTTTTATAAAACTTTAAATCTAGAAAATCGGTTTATATATAGGTCAGATATAAGTAAAAAATCGTTACAGTATGGGACAAAAATTAAAAAATGTATTTTTTGAAGACGAATATATTTTAAAAGATGCTACCTCTATCTTTTTTGTAGATTTTGACCTTTATATCGGGTTATCCATTTTGCTGATGTATGTAACGAAATATTTGTCTTAGACCCACCTTTTAGTATACCAATAGACTTAGAATCACTTTTTGAGTCGATTTAGCGATGTCAGTCCGTCTGTCCGACCGGACTGCTGGCTGGCTGGACCCCCATGTCTCATTTAATGCGTTTTGACAGAAGAGTTTGTATGGGAGCTATGGTCAAATGTGGTACAGTGATTTAAGTTTATATAAGCAATATCTGTTTTAAATTTTATGATAAAATATTAATATTTGTGGCCAATATATCAATTCCACCTATGGTGGTGAAGGCTATAATAACTAAAATGCTTGTAACTTTGAAGATAATAAGAATTTTGAGTTTATTTTTTGCATACATAATTTTTGTAAAAACGGAATCTGCCAAGTTTCGAAATAATTGGGCTACTTTGACCCTAGCTCTCATATAGCTCTAAATGACGGAAGCAGCTTAAATATATAAGTTTTAATAGAATATGTTTGTATGATGGCAAAATTTAGCAATTATTTGTCTTTATACAGGAAAAAGGACAATTTTGACTTTAGTTTTGAAGGGTATCGTATGGTCGGGCTTGACAGACTATAGCACTTTCATACTTGTTTTTATTATAAAGTTTGAACGTTGACATTACGTGCGAAAGACTACATCATTTAAATGACCACCATGCGAAATGTTGCAAGCATTGATTCTTTTGAGGTCATTTTCGACCACTTTTTGATACATATAGGGCGGTATTTTAGCCATAACTTGATGAATGTTGGTCTTTTAGTGCTCTCAAGAGTTAAAGGTTAATATGCATAAGCACGGTCTTTCGCGTAGTCCAATGGTGTCAAATCGCACGATCTTGGTGGCCAGTTGTCTCTTGCAATAAAGCCATATTCGCTGGTGTTGTGTTGAAACCACATATTCTCCAAGTCGTATTCTTTAATAGCAGGCTAAAAAAAGGCGGTCATCATATGACTCTAACGCTCACAATTTACGGAATCGACACAATCGGGTCTTTGGCAACACTTTCACTTACAGCAGCGATATTTTCAGCGGAACGAGCGAAACGATGATGCACAGGCCTTACAATATTTGTAACCGTTCCAGTCTCTTCAAATTTCTTCTGGCTTTGCCAATTGCTTTCATAGTTGGACGATTATGTAAACCATAATATCCTCTAAAAGCACGTTTTGATAATTTTTATGCATTGTGTGATACTTAAGAGATCCAACTTTCAACTCAAAAGAAAAAAATTGGTTTAACAATTCCAGTACTATACTTTTGTAATCACGAAAGAGATAACCCTTTATTTGCTATATAGTATGATTTTTCAAATCGGTTGGGCAATGACATTTATATATCATTTTAAGTGATTTTTGCGTCCAAGGTGCCTTCTTTGGGGGTCGACTTTGCCGCCTTAGTACAATCTAGGCTTTCCAGGTTCAAAGCTTAAACTCCGCAACACTTCTGCTCTATCTGCATACATTTTTTTTTAAATCCGCCAGTTTAGAAGTTACAAAATTATTTTTATTCTTTTTTTTAACCATCCCACTGTGCAATATTATATTTGAAACCCCGTTTTTGAACGGAATTTTAATATATGTACATATCTATGATATTGTACATTTAAATAAATAACCTAAGATAAGGTCAAGAAATTAAGATGAAATATTATGGTTTCTAATAGTAAATATAACTTCAAAAGACGGATAGTTAAATTAAATCTATACTAATGAGATATAGTCAGTTATTCATTCTACCTTTCTTTTTTTTAACCATCCCACTGTGCAATATTATATTTGAAACCCCGTTTTTGAACGGAATTTTAATATATGTACATATCTATGATATTGTACATTTAAATAAATAACCTAAGATAAGGTCAAGAAATTAAGATGAAATATTATGGTTTCTAATAGTAAATATAACTTCAAAAGACGGATAGTTAAATTAAATCTATACTAATGAGATATAGTCAGTTATTCATTCTACCTCACATAGGACACACTTTTAGAAATTGAGATTTTGATCCTTTATACTCAAACATTTATTTGACAGTACTTAAATAAAATTCAACACATATGTGTATAAAATGTCCATGTCAATTGAAATTAATGTATTTCATTTTTACGATCTATGTTTTACTATTCCTCTTATATAGCCCTTACTATTAAAAGCCTCATAAATCTCAATGTCATTTAAGTATTATGCCAAAAACAAATAAATTATATAAAAATAAACATCGATAACTGACATTTGTTGACAATCGATCCACGGCCACCCATTTCCAGAAATGACATTATTATCGAGATATCTTCACATGATAACAAAATTAAGCATTAAAGACCATTTTATGTTAAAATCGGTCTATATACCTGATTGTTGTAGGGTATTACATAGTTTTGCTTGATAGACTTTCTTTAAATAAT
Source organism: Stomorhina lunata (assembly GCA_933228675.1). Classification (NCBI taxonomy): domain Eukaryota; kingdom Metazoa; phylum Arthropoda; class Insecta; order Diptera; family Rhiniidae; genus Stomorhina; species Stomorhina lunata. Next base: position 46,283,562 of record OW121741.1, on the reverse strand, counting down.
TGTTTATTTAAAAGTCAGTATGTAAATTATTGTATTTATATGAATGTGTACGTTTTGTGCGACATATACATACATATATCTGTAAGGATGTATGAATTTTATATAAAACAAGAAAAAAAGGTTTAGTCGGTCAGTCGCGATAATAATACATCTTACACGATTGATCGAAGCTTATATGGAACTAGTGTCAACCGTTCCGAAATTCTTTGCATGTTACCGGTTTTAAGTACATAGTTACTAATTTGTAAGTATTTAAGCAAGCGCTCGCAAAAGGTGTAGGTCATATTTATGATAATAATAAATATATGTCCCACCTTTGTATCTTCTTCTTCTTCTGTTATCCTTGACTCCCAGTGGAGCATAGGGCCTCAACCATCCTTTTATATCGGACTCTATTGCGAGACGTTAGGCATACATCATTCCATGGATAGTTTGCTGCTTGTAACTCCGCATCAATTGATCTTCTCCACGTTATAGCAGGTGCAATGTCGAGCAATGTTGGTATTTGACCTTCGAAGTGTGTGGCCTATCCATCGCCATTTCCGTTGACATACCTCTGTGGAAGCAGGGATTTGGTTTGTTGCATTAAGTAGATCTTCATTTCTTATGCGATTCGGCCACCATATATTAAGAATTTGTCTTAAGCATTTGTATAGAGCAAGTTAAACTCCAATAATCCAAATTTCAAAGTCTCATTCGATCGGATATCGGGAAAGCAGGCCGGCTCGACGCCAAAGTTTGGACATGCTAGTTATATGGGAAAAATGAGACTTTTTTTTAATATTTTAGAATATGTTTTTAAAAAAGTGCATGCTTTAGATTACTTTCCAATAAGATAAACAACCTTCGATTAGTATACCTTAAGGTATGTATTCGAGTAATATATTAAAGCGTTACAAAGTTGTTCACAAACATAATATACCTTCTATGATGATGTAGGGCATAATAAACAAATTACAACAAACAACATGCATGAATGAATAATTTTGAACTAAACGGGTTATAATAGCGGGAGAACATTATGTTCATTTTAACATTTTTAATGCTTTATATTTTATTTCTTCCAGGTTTTGAACTCGTACTCATATCGCAAGTATTTGAAATGTTTTGTTCCTCTTGACGACTACGTTGACAAAGAACAATTAAAACAAAAAATAAAAAAACAACAAGTAAAAGAAGTTCTGACTATACGTGTACAATGTACACACATTAGAGTGGCTGTCGGATGTATGAACTCAAAAATAGTTTCAGAATTCATTGTATCGGGTGTTTTTTATTGAGGTATAGAACCTTAAGTTGGCATCACTTTTTTAACTGGCGGCCATTTTGTCAGCTGTCAAGTGATTAATATTTAGTTTGGTTTGCCATTTCATCATGAACAGGTTGACAAAAGAACAACGCTTGCAAATCGTGCAAATTTATTTCGAAAATAATGGTTCAGTTCGCGAAGTTTACCGCAAGCTCCGTCCATTTTATGGTCGACATAATCGTCCATCAGAGCAATTAATTCGGTTAACCATGGATCGTTTTCGCACTACGTTTACTCTATGTGATAATACGCATACGCAGCGACGTCGAACAGTGCGCACCGAAGAAACAATTGCCGCTGTAGAGCAAAGTGTTGAAGAGGACCCGAATGAATCGATTCGCCACCGTGCACAGCAATTGGAGCTTTCCATCAACTTTATGGAAGATTTTGCGCAAAGATCTTGGCTTGCGACCTTACAAGATCCAGCTTGTGCAAGAATTAAAGCCGCGAGACCATGCAATGCGTCGTGATTTTGGTGTATGGGCCGAAAATGAGATTGATCTCGATGCTGATTTTCATCGCAAAATTTTGTTCAGTGATGAGGCTCATTTTTGGTTGAATGGCTACGTCAACAAGCAAAATTGCCGCATTTGGAGTGAAGAGAATCCACATGAGACCCTTGAGACGCCATTACATCCACAAAAACTGACGGTTTGGTGTGCTCTATGGGCTGGTGGAGTCATTGGGCCATACTTCTTCCGAAATAATGCTGGAGAGTCAGTTACCATAAATGGAGACCGGTATAGAGCCATGATAACCGACAATTTTGTTCCCCAATTGGATGGCATGAATGTGGATGAGTTGTGGTTCCAACAAGACGGCGCTACATACCACACAGCGCACGTCACAATTGATTTATTGAAGGAAACATTCGATGAGCGCATAATTTCGCGGAATGGGCCTGTCAATCGTGCGATTTGACACCACTGGATTATTTTCTTTGGGGATATGTGAAGTCGCTCGTCTACGACAACAAACCAGAAACGTTAGGGGACTTGGAAGCCAACATTCGTGGCGTTATTGCCAACATACGGCCCCACATGCTCGAAAAAGTAGTTGAAAATTGGACCTGTAGAATTGGCTTTATTCGAGCCAGCCGCGGCGGCCACATGCCCGAAATCATATTTAAACATTAGTGGCATAAAATTATCCTTCGAATAAAGCCAAATTGATGGACATTAAAACGATTTTCTTATGTTTTATTTCAATTCGAAGTTCTATACCTCTAAAAAAAACACCCATTAGCTTTGGATAGATTATAGCAACTGTTGGTCTTAAACTGAAAAGCACGCTTAAAACGCAACGGTTAAATACCCAAATTTAAGTTATTTTACAAATTGCAGTTATCACGCAAATAATAATACCAAATCGTTACCGTTATTTTGAAATTGCTGCCATCTCTTGGTTAAGTCTTAGATAGACAGATCTCGGGTAAAACCTGTTTTTAATAATCTTCCACTTTAAATGGGTTTGCCGGTCGGCACGTTTTATAATTAAAATATTTGGAATTGACTGTCAGTCTTCTGTACCAAAGTACATACAAACATGTGTATGTTGATATATATGAATGTATATAATTTCTAATTCTACATGAGCTCAGCAACAACGGTAATTGTTTTACAGAATGATTGCACTACATACATACAATTTAGTTGCAAACAATTTAATATTAAATTTGAAATTATATTTAAATTTTCGTTTAACTGCTCATTCAACAGTTGTAGATTTGAAGTTGTAGACGTCCGCACCGAAACGTATAGTTTCTTCTAAAAAATTACTTCTATCACTGTTTTATTTTAATTTAATTTTTTAAGTTTAAATGTGATTATTTATACAACTTAGCAACAATTATTTTAAGTTTTATAAAGCTATTTAATACAAAATAAATAATTTAATTAGCCTTTCAAATAAAAGTTTTCATCCTTGTATTTCATAAAATAATTTTGTAATATTAATAATATTTTTTTTTTAGTTTGGATAAATAAAAAATTTTATTTTTTATTTTATTAGAAAAATAAACGGGTGCAATATTGAAAAAAAAAATTAATTTTAACACTTAAAATAATTACTGAATTCACAAAATGTCAAAGCGTTGTACATATATCGTAGCTAAATGACATTTCACTTTGTGAACACCTTTTCCTATGTCCACAATATTGTAAATGTTACTAAGTGCTTTTAAATTTCTTGAATAAAAAAGAAAGTCGGAGCCAATTTATTTTATTACCTAAATGACTTTTCGAACGTTTTTTTTAATAATAGCGCTTTTTAAATTAACCGTGAAACTAAATTTTTGTTCTGCTGTCTTTTAGTTAGGTTTAGTTAGAGTTGTGAACTTTAACCTTCGCTTTGCCAATACCCACCCGGGTGACCATTTGGGTTTTCTTTTGTTAATAACTTTCTTAAATTTCACGCGATCGAAGAGAAATTTAGACTCAGTGGACAAATTTTAAAGTTCTGCATAATTTTGCAAAAACATTATAAAATTTTTAATATTAAATATGTTTTTTTGCCTTATTTGATTTTTTCTTCAAGGTTTACCAATACCCACCCTGGTGGGTACAAACAAATATTTTAAGCTTATTCAGTTTTTTAATTTCAATTTATTTCATATAAAGTAAATTAATTGATAAAAAAGCTAAGATAAAGATAATATAGAGGCTAAAGGGTAATGTAGAGATAATTTGACCTCATTCTGTTATGATGATTGGACTTGGTGGCACCGATCACATTTCGTTTGACAGACGCTGTGTTCTGCACAAATTGGCTTCTTGCACTTTACACAAATTTGCCGAGTATTTCTTCTTTGTTTTTGGGAGTAGCAAATATAGCACTTTCCTTCTTTCTCCCAGATGCATCTCTCTCTGGTGTACCTTCGACCTCAAAGTACCAACTGGCTCACCTGAAAAGTATAGCTTATGTATAAATTCTTTTAGTGTTTCAAAATTGTTACCTAGTATGCATTCCATGGCAGATTTTATAGCAAATCTTCCAGTAACTTGCGGTATTTTTGATCTGGTTATTATAAGGGGACGACATAGATCCTCACCAAGGTCCTCCAGGAAGCGCCTACGCTGCGGATTTTTCACCAATATTTTCTTTATAAATTAAAAATGTTGCAAGTGCAGCTGTATCTAAAATATTGAAAAACAATGCTAACGGCCATCGAAGTGTTGCTCGCTTTGTGGAATACTGTGACAACATTTTGTCCATAGTATCCACACCACCCTTTGTCTGATTATAATATAAAATAATATCTGGCTTATTTTGTGAACCAGATGTACACTTATCCTTGTGCATTGTTGAAAGAAGCACAACAGATTTATTTTTAGCTGGAACATAGGAAACCAATGTTGCGTTCTCGAAAAATCCAAATAAACTTGATGTTACTTCTCTGTTACGAGACGGTTTAAGTTCTTCCGGGATATATCTTTTGTTTTTCTTTATAGTGCCGACGACAGATAACTTCCAATTGGCCAGTTCCTTGGCTAGTGGAGGGTAGTAAAAAAGTTGTCCATTGTGACATTTCTCCCAGTGTTTTTATACGTGCTTACCAAGTCCTTAACAACTCCTTGGTTAGTATCTCTTACGTTGTTTACTTTTCCCGTATAAATTTGTCCTTGAAGGGGATAAAAGGTTTGGGAGTCACATGCCCACCAGATTTTTATGCCATACTTAGCTGGCTTTGAAGGCATATATTGAGTGAAACGTGTTCTATCGCGATATCCGAAAAGTTGTTCGTCTACGGTTATAGACTCATGAGGACGATAATGAGCTTTTAGATTAGCATTAACCATTTCGAATACATCCCTTATATTTTCATATAGAACTCAAAAATCTATGAATTTTCTTTATATGGAGGTATTGTACCTTGTCCTATGGTATACGTTATAATCAGGTTTCACTGTATTTTAAGAGAGATAATAGTTACAACTAATAAAAAGAAAGAAAATAAAACAAAATTTATAAAAATATACAAAAAAAAAACACTTATTCTTCTCATATAATCATATGTAAAAATGTACAGTACCACCCGGGTGGGTATAAGTAAACGACGTACATAAAAACCTTTGGTAAAGCGACGGTTAAATATATATTTTCATATAACTTTTAAAATTTACATTGGCAACACTGATATCAACTGAAATGCAAGGGTGGGAACTTTAAATTTGTTTAATATTTGAATGTATAATTTAACCATTTATTTTGTGTTAAATAATCGTGTTAATCTTAAAATAACTGTTGTTAGGAAGAATAAATGAAAACCTTATTTTGAAAGTGGACTTATTTTTTTTTTTAAATTGAGATATAAAGGAATTTACGTTTCTTAGGTTTTGATCAGAACCTATCAAATTTTTTCTTTCATAAAAATAAATTAATAAAAACCATTTGGAAAGGCGTTCTTTAGCGGGTTGAATGGACTAATACCACTTTTAAAACAAACATTTAAAAATATGCATTTTTTTAATTGAAAAATGTATGGAACTTATAAGGCATTTACATTACCTCGAAATCTAGTATTTACTAGATTTTGTTCAAAATTGATTTGACTAGATTTCCCATACAAAAATAAATCTAGTTATGAAGTAGATTTTGGCAAAACTTAATGATGCAGCCATGTTTTTCTTCTAAAAAGTACTAAAAATACAACTCTGTGTAAATTAAAATGACATTTCAATTGAAAGGAAATCAAAACAAAAGAAAAAAGTGCGACAAAATTAATAAAATAAATTAAATTTTGAATTAAATTTGAAATAAATTTGAATAAAAAATGCAAAAAATAAATGGGGAAGGAAAATAAATTAAGTTTGAAAAATTTTGGTTTCGTTTTATATCATTAAACTAATTCTGTTATGGAAATAAAATCTACCAAATATAAAAAAAATGAGTGTAAACGATCTAGATTCTGATTGAGATTTTAAATCAAATTTACTAGATTTTAGAGTAGTGTAAATTCCCTATTAAACTGTTTTCAAAACAAATATAATTTAAATTTTCGGTTTTGTATGAAAAAATTTTTACTTTTAAATTGAAAAATGTATAAAACTTATTCCACCTTCAAATCAAATAAAATTAAACATTTTGTTTCTAAAAATTTTACAAATATTTTTCATAGCAAAATTCCTATAAAAAGTAAATTTTCAAAAACAAAAATTTCTATAAGCAATTTTTGAAAAATTATCTATAAAAAGTTAATTTTTGAAAAATTTTCTATCAAAAGTAAATTTTTGAAAAATTTCCTATAAAAACTAAATTTTTGAAAAATTTCTTATAAAAAGTAAATTTTTAAAAAATTTCCTATAAAAAGTAAATTTTTGAAAAATTTTCTATAAAAAGTAAATTTTTGAAAAATTTCCTATAAAAAGTAAATTTTTGAAAAATATCCTATAAAAAGTAAATGTTTGAAAAATTTCCTATAAAAAGTAAATTTTTGAAAAATTTCATATAAAAACTAAATTTTTGAAAAATTTCCTATAAAAAGTAAATTTTTGAAAAATTTCCTATAAAAAGTAAATTTTTGAAAAATTTCCTATAAAAAGTAAATTTTTTAAAAATTTCCTATAAAAAGTAAATTTTTTAAAAATTTCCTATAAAAAGTAAATTTTTTAAAATTTCCTATAAAAAGTAAATTTTTTAAAAATTTCCTATAAAAAGTAAATTTTTTAAAAATTTCCTATAAAAAGTAAATTTTTTAAAAATTTCCTATAAAAAGTAAATTTTTGAAAAATTTCCTATAAAAAGTAAATTTCTGAAAAATTTCCTATAAAAAGTAAATTTTTGAAAAAAATTTCTATAAAAAGTAAAATTTTGAAAAATTTCCTATTAAAAGTAAATTTTTAAAATAATTTCGCCTAATTTTCAGTATTTTTTTTTTTCAATTGTAGGAAATTGCAAATATTTTTAAATTTTTTCTTTCATAAAAATAAATTAATAAAAACCATTTGGAAACGCGTTCTTTAGCGGGTTGAATGGACTAATACCACTTTCAAAACAAACATTTAAAAATACTAATAAATTTAAATTTTCGGTTTTGTATGAAAAAATTTTTACTTTTGAATTCAAAAATGTATAGGACTTACTTATTCCACCTTCAAAAAAATAAAATTAAAAATTTTGTTTCAAAAAATTTTGCAAATATTTTTCATAGCAAAATTCTTATAAAGAGTAAATTTTTGAAAATTTTTTTATAAAAAGTAAATTTTTGAAAAATATCCTATAAGAAGTAAGTGTTTGAAAAATTTCCCATAAAAAGTAAATTTTTTAAAAATTTCTTATAAAAAGTAAATTTTTTAAAAATTTCCTATAAAAAGTAAATTTTTGAAAAATTTCCTATAAAAAGTAAATTTTTGAAAATTTTCCTATAAAAAGTAAATTTTTGAAAAATTTCCTATAAAAAGTAAATTTTTTAAAAATTTCCTATAAAAAGTAAATTTTTTAAAAATTTCCTATAAAAAGTAAATTTTTTAAAATTTCCTATAAAAAGTAAATTTTTTAAAAATTTCCTATAAAAAGTAAATTTTTTAAAAATTTCCTATAAAAAGTAAATTTTTTAAAAATTTCCTATAAAAAGTAAATTTTTGAAAAATTTCCTATAAAAAGTAAATTTCTGAAAAATTTCCTATAAAAAGTAAATTTTTGAAAAAAATTTCTATAAAAAGTAAAATTTTGAAAAATTTCCTATTAAAAGTAAATTTTTAAAATAATTTCGCCTAATTTTCAGTATTTTTTTTTTTCAATTGTAGGAAATTGCAAATATTTTTAAATTTTTTCTTTCATAAAAATAAATTAATAAAAACCATTTGGAAACGCGTTCTTTAGCGGGTTGAATGGACTAATACCACTTTCAAAACAAACATTTAAAAATACTAATAAATTTAAATTTTCGGTTTTGTATGAAAAAATTTTTACTTTTGAATTCAAAAATGTATAGGACTTACTTATTCCACCTTCAAAAAAATAAAATTAAAAATTTTGTTTCAAAAAATTTTGCAAATATTTTTCATAGCAAAATTCTTATAAAGAGTAAATTTTTGAAAATTTTTTTATAAAAAGTAAATTTTTGAAAAATATCCTATAAGAAGTAAGTGTTTGAAAAATTTCCCATAAAAAGTAAATTTTTTAAAAATTTCTTATAAAAAGTAAATTTTTTAAAAATTTCCTATAAAAAGTAAATTTTTGAAAAATTTCCTATAAAAAGTAAATTTTTGAAAATTTTCCTATAAAAAGTAAATTTTTGAAAAATTTCCTATAAAAAGTAAATTTTTTAAAAATTTCCTATAAAAAGTAAATTTTTGAAAAATTTCCTATAAAAAGTAAATTTTTGAAAAATTTCATATAAAAACTAAATTTTTGAAAAATTTCCTATAAAAAGTAAATGTTGAAAAATTTCCTATAAAGAGTAAATTTTTGAAAAATTTCCTATAAAAAGTAAATTTTTGAAAAATTTCCTATAGAAAGTAAATTTTTGAAAAATTTCCTATAAAAAGTAAATTTTTGAAAAATTTCCTATAAAAAGTAAATTTTTGAAAAATTTCCTATAAAAACTAAATTTTTGAAAAATTTCCTATAAAAAGTAAATGTTTGAAAAATTTCCTATAAAAAGTAAATTTTTGAAAAATTTCCTATAAAAAGTAAATTTTTGAAAAATTTCCTATAAAAAGTAAATGTTTGAAAAATTTCCTATAAAAAGTAAATTTTTGAAAAATTTCCTATAAAAAGTAAATTTTTGAAAAATTTCCTATAAAAAGTAAATTTTTGAAAAATTTCCTATAAAAAGTAAATTTTTGAAAAATTTCCTATAAAAAGTAAATTTTTGGAAAATTTCCTATAAAAAGTAAATTTTTGAAAAATTTCCTATAAAAAGTAAATTTTTTAAAAATTTCCTATAAAATGTAAATTTTTTAAAAATTTCCTATAAAATGTAAATTTTTTAAAAATTTCCTATAAAAAGTAAATTTTTGAAAAATTTCCTATAAAAAGTATATTTTTGGAAAATTTCCTATAAAAAGTAAATTTTTGAAAAATTTCCTATAAAAAGTAAATTTTTGAAAAATTTCCTATAAAAAGTAAATTTTTGAAAAATTTCCTATAAAAAGTAAATTTTTGGAAAATTTCCTATAAAAAGTAAATTTTTGAAAATTTTCCTATAAAAAGTAAATTTTTGAAAAATTTCCTATAAAAGTAAATTTTTGAAAAATTTCCTATAAAAAGTAAATTTTTGGAAAATTTCCTATAAAAAGTAAATTTTTGAAAAATTTCCTATAAAAAGAAAATTTTTTAAAAATTTCCTATAAAAAGTAAATTTTTGAAAAATATCCTACAAAAAGTAAATTTTTGAAAAATTCCCTATAAAAAGTAAATTTTTGAAAAATTTTCTTATAAAAAAGTAAATTTTTGAAAAATTTTCTGATAAAAAGTAAATTTTTGAAAAATTTCCTATAAAAAGTAAATGTTTGAAAAATTTCCTATAAAAAGTAAATGTTTGAAAAATTTCCTATAAAAAGTAAATTTTTTAAAAATTTCCTATAAAAAGTAAATTTTTGAAAAATTTCCTATAAAAAGTAAATTTCTGAAAAATTTTCTTATAAAAAGTAAATTTTTGAAAAATTTTCTTATAAAAAGTAAATTTTTGAAAAATTTCCTCTAAAAAATAAATTTTTGAAAAATTTCCTATAAAAAGTAAATTTTTGAAAAATTTCCTATAAAAAGTAAATTTTTGAAAAATTTCCTATAAAAAGCAAATTTTTGAAAAATTTCCTATAAAAAGTAAATTTTTAAAAAATTTCCTATAAAAAGTAAATTTTTGGAAAATTTCCTATAAAAAGTAAATTTTTAAAAAATTTCCTATAAAAAGTAAATTTTTGAAAAATTTTCTATAAAAAGTAAATTTTTGAAAAATTTCCTATAAAAACCAAATTTTTGAAAAATTTCCTATAAAAAGTAAATTTTTGAAAAATATCCTATAAAAAGTAAATGTTTGAAAAATTTCCTATAAAAAGTAAATTTTTGAAAAATTTCCTATAAAAAGTAAATTTTTGAAAAATTTCCTATAAAAAGTAAATTTTTGAAAAATTTCCTATAAAAAGTAAATTTTTGAAAAATTTCCTATAAAAAGTAAATTTTTGAAAAATTTCCTATAAAAAGTAAATTTTTGAAAAATTTCCTGTAAAAAGTAAATTTTTGAAAAATTTCCTATAAAAGTAAATTTTTGAAAAATTTCCTATAAAAAGTAAATTTTTGAAAAATTTCCTATAAAAAGTAAATTTTTGAAAAATTTCCTATAAAAAGTAAATTTTTGAAAAATTTCCTATAAAAAGTAAATTTTTGGAAAATTTCCTATAAAAAGTAAATTTTTGAAAAATTTCCTATAAAAAGTAAATTTTTGAAAAATTTCCTATAAAAAGTAAATTTTTGAAAAATTTCCTATAAAAAGTAAATTTTTGAAAAAATTCCAATAAAAAGTAAATTTTTGAAAAATTTCCTATAAAAAGTAAATTTTTGAAATCATTTCGCCTAATTTTCAGTATTTATTTTTTCAATTGTAGGAAATTGCAAATATTTTTAAATATCTATAAAAACAATCTAAGTTAAAACCGTACTACTATGAAAAGAAGTTTAACATTCTGTTAACTCTGTTCGAGTAAATATTTCTTTTAGTATTTAAAAATGCATTGGACTTAACCCACTTTCAAAAAAAAATTAATTATTATTTTGTTTAAAGAAACATTTCCTTTTGAAATTAAAAATGTATTGGAAATCAAGTAAATTTCAATAGAAAACATATGATTCTCGCTTTTGCCGATGACATTGATATTCTGGGACGCACCATGCTCTGGCACGAAAAGTGTTCGGAATTAGGAGAAGAGGGCGTCCAAAACTTTGATAGAAAGACCAAGTAGAAGAAAATTTTTCAAAACTTGGCCTAAGAAATTGGAGAATATGTGCACAAGATAGAGTCGCATGTAATTCTAAAATATGCTTGGCCTTTGACTGTAGGAAATTTAGTAAGTAAGTAATATATTTTTAAAATTCCACTATTTTGCTATGGAAAAATACTTATTACATTTTTTCCTACAGATGTAAGCATCTTGCGCTGTCCCGAAGCATCCTAGAAGCAAGTTTGTTTTTTTAAATTTAGCCACTGCTTATTTTTACAGTGGAAATATTAAATCTCAGAAAACAATAACATCATTCCGAACGAACCCACGTACATACATACGAGTACAATCCATCTAGTAACATTTTGAAATGTACACATACTTGAACTCAAACAAAAGAATACTTTTTTCAAAATGAAAAATCATAAAATCAAAGGAAATGAAATGAAAAACTTGTCTTTGTATATTGAAGGATACATCCAACCGACAATACATACGTATATAAATAAACATGTGTGTATATATGTTTGTTTGTTGATATAACCACCCACTGTTAGGGCACAGTTGTTGCTGAAAATTGCATTCAAAGGAGGCAAGGAAGTATAGAACATCAGCAATAACATCATCTGTAGCAAAATAAACCTCAGCCCTACACAGAAATTGTTGTAGGAAACAGCTAATACGATCAGGTCTCCCAAACATGGACAAAGACTCATTGAATGAATTGAAAGATATTCGCAAATGAAACGACTGTACATTTACCGCAGAAACGTAAAAAAATAAAAAAAAAAAATAGTAAAATAGAAAATGAAGAAAATGAGAAAAAATTAAATAGGAAAAATGTATATCTGGAACATAAACGAGTGACAATAGAAAATGACAAACGACAAATAACATGGAACTTTTGATGCAATAGCAAAAAGGAGCCACAAAAGGAAACCAGAACAAAAGGATGCATTACACAATGCCGGTAGCTGACTGACTGGCTGGTAGCAGTAACCAACGAACCAACATAAAATGAGGGTGTTGTGCGGTGACAGTGGCAGTGAGAGGTATCGTGTAATAATGGCTGTGAGTACTTCTGCTAAATTAATTGCACTTGAGTGCTACAAACTGACTGACAGACAAGCTAGCGGATGGACGGACATACGAACAAACGGATATAGAAAGAGATTCAGATTTATTTTCAATAATACTTGAAAATGTTCTTAGCAAAAAGTAATGAATAAAAGAAATACATAAGTATAATTATTATATACTAAAATAAAGGACAAATATTTAAATTTACTTCATAAAACAAAACTTGTAAAACAAATGGAATGAGAAATATGATTTTGCTTTTATTGTTTAAAATTTTCTTTCTGTCCACTTCAAATCATTTCCTAATGAATTGATTTCTTTCCAAAAACTTGCCTAAATAAAAATTTATTTAAGTGCTTTATAACTCTTCAAAAAATCATTACGAAGACAACAATTACAAAAGTCAGTCCAATATCCTGTATCAAAATTAATTCAAAGAAAATACTTAGCAACTGTGTTTAAATTAATTGATATGTCATCACCAAAAGTTGTATTGATCTTAGTTAAGATAAAATCTCAAAATTTGGGTTCATTTCCGTAACTACCCAGAACCGAACAATTTTCTTTGGAACAGCTTGAAATTATAGTATACAGGTACTCAAAAATGTTCAATGAGAAAAGAAAATGACATACAAAATTTACAATTAATAGGTTATGAATTAAACACATATACAACAGCAGGCTACGGGCTACAACCTGTCAAAATTAGAATACACGCATTCAAATAGAAAATTTTTTAGAGTCGATACAGCAACACGACCTCCGTTGTAGCTGTAGCCAAAATTAAACTAATTTATATTTTTGTTAGCGACAATAACAGGGCCCTATTTCACTAAGCTACAAGTTTACAATTACAAGTGTTTTTGCCTGTAAAATTGTGAACTTGTAAATACATAATTGTGTTTCATTAAAATACAATTACAAGTTTGTAGCTACAAGTGATTTTGACAATTCACAAGTTTACAAGTCGAACTACAAGTGGTTTTGTTTCACTAATCTAAATTTGTACTTGTACACTTGCAGAATTGTAGAAGAAAAGCAAAGGGTCGACGGAGACTCTCAAAAAAATTTTACAAGTTACAAGTGAATGATAAATTGAATTTAAATTTGGTTTTTAACTATTTTTTTTAATAAAAATTAGTTAAAATTAACACAAAATCAAATCAATATTAATTACCATTTATTTATTTTATTTGTTTTTAAATATGTTTCGATTAATAATAGTCCATTACTTATGTGGGGTTTATATAACTCAAGTTCCTGACGATTGAGTGAAACTTACATGTGTTTTGTTATTGTAACAAAAACAAAATACATGTAAATTTCACTCAATCGTCTGCCGCTTGAGTTATATAAACCCCACATTAGTGTACCTTGACGAATTTAGTTTACTTTGACGAATTTTAATAGCACACTACCAAAATAATTGTTTGTGCCAAATTTAATCAAATTATCTTGAGAATTGCGAAATGTACTTTGATTACAAGGTTTACATGGGGGTCCAGCCACCCGTCCAGCCAGATGGACGGACGGACTGACATCGTTTAATCGGCTCTGGAAGTAATTCTAAATCCGTTGTTATACTAAAAGGTGGTCTAACTAAGACCAATATTTCTATGCGTTATATATATCAGCCCAAACTTATAATACCCTTTCCACCTATTGTGATGAAGCGTATGCAGAACAAGGGAGATCAATGATGTCCTTGACTCAAGGAGCATATCTTCCATTTTCTTTATCATTCTCTCAAATGTGAGTAATAGTATAGACAACAAAATACGAAAACCAAAAAATGGGCTCATGGTGGGTCGGAAAACAAAAAACTTTTTCTTAACTTTTTAATTAAAAGAGCATAAAACTACAGGGCATATGCTAAAATATGAGCCTAGTCTTATAAAAATCTGATAACCGTATCAAAAGTTATAGGCATATAAAGTGGGTATGTTTCTGAAAAAATATTGAAAAAAAAAACGAACTTTGAACCATAAACCAGAACTAGACTGAGGACGAAACTGTCAAGTACATTTAAGAGACGTCAAAAGTACATTTAAAAGACGTCATCTTCATATAAAAAATGTCATTATACATTTTTTTTTTCTATTTTTTCTATTTTTTTTTGTGCTTATCAAAACATATGATCGCACTCTATGCGGTACTCTATGCTTTGAACCGCCATAAAATCTGAACCAAAGCTAAATTTAAAATTTTAAAGAAGTGTAAAAATTGTCTTGGCTAGGAGAATGTACATACCCAGCAAAACTTTGGTAATGGCAAGTACTCTGATAACTGGTTACCTTGTAACGACTACAACATACCATCCGAATAAATGATAAGTTATTACAGAAGTACTTATTTGTAATTAAGATGGCAATTTAAACTGAATGGCCCCGATTCAAATCCCACCAAGGGCAACAATTTTTTTTAGTTTTTTTTTTTATTAAAAGAGTCTTTTTAAATGATTTTTGAATTTTAAGAACTTAAATATTATCTTCTGTAACAAAACTTTGTAAAACTAACTCACGTTAATGAAAAAATACCATCATGAGTCAATTTTGATTAGTAGGGGATTTTGAATACCAAACACGATTCTAATTGGTCTTAACTTGGTAAGCCCAACTTATCAGGGTCATCCTTCACCTCAACTGTGGACACACACCTCCTCATGGTATCACCCGGGGAGCTAGTTTAACACCCATTAATATTGTGAGTTAACATGTTCCGAGAGTTGTCCCATAAGATCGATAAAAAATACAATGAAGAGGATAATATTAGAATTGAAATGTCCCACTACCTAATGTTAGAGGAGGATGTCCGAAACTTCGATAGAAAGACCAAGTAGAGGAACATTTTTCAAAGCTTGGCCTATAAAATTGGAGAATATTCGCACAAGTTCGAAATCCATGGAATTCTAAAATATTCTCGGACTTTGACCTTAACAGGTTGTAACATTTAGGTAAGTAAGAGTCAATCTTATATAAAAACTTATACAAAAAAGAAGATTTAAATTGTTTAAGTTTTAAAATAATTTTAAAAAATGTTTTAAAGTAATTACAAAAAATCGTATAAAAATATTTTTCCAAAAGTTACAACAAAGCAAAAAAAGCAGGGAAAAACAAAGTTATTTTCATATGATTTTGGATCTAAAAATAAAAATTGTTTATATTAATTATAAACTGCCAAGTTTTCAACATATGAAGTAGCTCAGTGGAAGAGTTTCTGCCTGGCAGTCGGAGGGTCTGGGTTCGAGCCCCCATGGGATCATAAAAAAAAATTTTGTATTTCGTTTAAAAATATATGTTTTTAATAAAACAACAACAAAAAAGTTGTTGCTGTTGTTGTTGTTGCTTTCAAATTGCTTACCCAAGTCATTACTTTTCTGCAATTGGTAAGTACTTGCCTCCAATGACATCCCCATGTTAATGTAATGACTTAAACAGCGAATGAGTAAGTAGTTCGTGTTCAATAGTTTAACTGTTTAACTCATTATTTGGTAATGAAAAGTTTTAATGGGTATATATAAAATTTCATAAAAATCGTATTTTTTATTTGACTCCATATATTTGTCAAAATATTTTATTTTATTATATGTAATTGTAATTTTAGAAATTGTAATTGTAGAAATTGTAGTTTACAATTCCAAAAAGCTACAATTGTTGTGAAAATTTTAATGAAACACAATTGAACAGCACTTGTAAGAATTAGACTTGTAATTGTAACTTGTAAACTTGTAGAATTGTAGTTTAGTGAAATAGGGCCCAGATTTGGTGCTGTCAACACCAAAGAATATTGAAATAAATGAGCGATTTAAACCACTTAACTTTATTTACCATAAATACGATGAAGAAACTTGATATAAACAATATACATACTTGTGAAATATTTATATATTTAATGTATATCTAGTTTTTTGTCATTTAAGTTTCAGGAATGGCTTTGCTGTTGCATTGTTGACCGAATTTCAAAATTAGGATTAATTATTTTACTTAGTTTAAAAGTTATGATGTTTTTTTGCTTATCATATACAAAAATATCCGAGAATTAGATTTTTGAAAGGCTATATGTTAGCTTTTCGACCTTATATTGACCGGTCTGCCTACAGAACAACTCTAAAGCTCCTCTGTTCTAACTATATGAAATTTCATTTAAGTATCTTAACCGTTTAAATGTTACTGGGTTCTTTCAGAAATAACTCTTAAAAAAAGTTCTGTATATCATATTTAAAATTTTTGAAAACTTATTTTTTTACATTAAATTATGTTTCGAAAATAAACTGTTACCAGTTTTAGGACCCGTCTCTATATTATTAATTAATAAAATTAATTTGTGTCGTTTCTATCAATATTTAAATCGTTATTTTGTCCATCTTATAAACGCGATATTGGCAACACTCATAAACAGCTGTTTCGAAATGTAGCTGCCGTCTCCAAAATAATTAAGTAGATGACTACGAGGCGACGATTGCAGCCAACGACTTTTGTAGTCGGTGTTCGTGTAGCCTGCTGTTGTCTATGAGTTTAATGCATTATTTTTGACTATACCGAATCTCATATATCCACAATAAAATATAACTAATTTTATAATTTTTATATAAAATACAATTCTAAATTAAAATGGAGATATCCTCCGTACAATATATAACGATCTCTGCAATAAAATAAAAAAGTCTGCAAGGAGAGACAAGAAAATTTGGATAAATGAATCAGCTGCAAGTAAAGGCGTCATGCAGACCTTATATAATATATCAAGGGCGTTGTGTGGCAAACCTACCTATACTAACAGCCCTATCTTGAGTAGTAGCGGCACACTTCTCTCAACCCCGGATGAACAATTAATAATAGTATCTTCAATGAAATTTCAGACAATCCACCAAAAATACAAGAAGTGAAGGACGCCATTAAAAGCTTAAGCTCAACAAGGCCCTGAGCAATGAAAATTTATCAGCGTAGATGCTTTTATGTAATGTTGAAGGATTGGCGAGACTGTAGCACCCATTTGTGCGTAAAATGTGGAAAGAAGAAGCTCTGTCAACCTCATGGAATGAAGCTATACTAGTCAAAATACCAAAAAAGGGTGACTCCAAAGACTGCAATATCTACTGGGGTATAACACTTCTTCCAATTTCAAGCAAAATACTAAGTCGAGCAAACAGAATATCCGATGCAGTTTGCACTACACTCCGCTAAAATCAGTTTGGGTTCAAAGAGAATCGATTTTTTGTTGAATGAATATCGCACCCCCATTTACCTAGGGTTTATCGACTTTATAAAGTCTTTCAACAGTGTCAATAGAAGATATCTATGGATAATTTTAGAAAATCTTAACATACCAACGAAAATTTTTAAATGTCGAATTCTAAACACGGGTAAATTGTCAAATCCGTTCGAGGTCACTACTGGAGTAAGGCAAGGATGTATCTTGCCACCTATACTTTTAAACTCGTCATCGACACATAATGCGCATGTTTTTGAATGATGGACACGTCATCCAATGGGTACCTATAAACAACTCGAGGACTTGGAATATGCTTATGACGTATGTCCTCTAAGCCAATCACTTTCAAGAAAACATTAACGCTATCACTGTTAAATCTTGAGCAGCTGGGTTGGAAATCAACATTTCCAAGACAAAAGTTATGCCTGAAGGCTGTGGCGCAAACCAGTAGAAACTAATCAATGTGGATAACGAGGTAATTGGATAAGTAGGTACCTTTAATTTTCTTGGTAGTTTGGTATCTAAAAAAGGTGGCGATGTACGAAGGTATTTAATCGCATAGTAATGAGGCAAAATCTGCATTCGGCATTCTCCGATTTATTCGGAAATCTCAGCAAATATCAACAACAACTAATTTACGTATATACAACTCGAATATCAAATCCATCTTGTATTACTGTTGCGAAACTTGGAAACGCTCAAATGCCATCGATAAGCGCCTACAAAGCTTTGCAAATATTTAAATGCAAATACTAACATTGCTCAAGTGCTTCGTTGGAATCCAACGCGACGTCCGGTTGGTGCAGCTGCTAAAATATGGAGAAGTTCAATTGACGCGGAGTTGCAAGCGGGAATCTATACATGGAATGACGTATGCTTAACATCTCGCAATAAAGTTCGAAATAAAAGGATGGTTGAGGCTCTATGCTCCACTAGTAGTCAAGGGTAATAGAAAAAGAAGACCTTAATTACATAAGAAACAATTTCTGCCAAGTTACTGACATTATTGTCGATGAAACATAATTTCAAGTTAATTCAGATATGAAATTCATTGAACTCATCCCAAAGATCTTTTTCGTATAGGATAGTTGAACGTTTCGGGGCTGTTTGTAAAACGTTGCGAAATGACTGAAAGAAAAAGAGGCGGAAATAATCAAAATTTACAAGAGGTGTAATAACCTTGATTGCACACTTATCAGGGTGTGAATTAAGGAACAGGTCAAGGCTGTTTAGTTGGTGCCTCTCAACTCATAGAATATGTTTTGGTTCATTAACCATTTGCTCAAAGTGAATGAGAGTTATAAAGATTATTTTTATTTATTTATTTGTAACATGTTGAGGTCTTTTTAGACCCCAAAGTGTGTTACAATAAATCAAGTCGATGACTGGAAAGGCAACTGAATCGATCTATACCAAGTTACTTCTCAGTCAAAGCCAATTGAAGGAAAACAAGTAGGGCTGCAATTTTTGGTATTAAACAAGTAAGAGTGGTATATTCGGCTTTGCCGAATCTTGGATACCCTTCACCAATGGTGTTCCAAAAGTAAAGTACAAAATCGTAAGAATGTATTGATAATTATATAGTTTGTTGAGCCCCACACAAATGCTTCATATGTATATTCATTTTCTTTTGTTCATACTAAATGTAATTCCTAGCAATATTTGGTTATACTAGTATTATATGCAAAGAATCTTTAAAATTAAGAGTCGGAAAACGAAAAGCTTTTTGGTAGCGTCATCATCTAAAATTGTTATGGACCCAAAGGTTAGGTTGGGCAGGTGACTGATGTCGAAGGCAGCGTCACTTCGATTCTAAAGTGATATGTGTCTATTTCACGAACATTTAATAAAGTTCGATAGACCAGATAAACCATGCAGAAAAGATGCTTCAAAATGTAGATGCCCTTAGATTTGCAAGAGCACATCGATTTGATGAAGATTAAGTAATCTGGCATGCAACCCAAAAACACAGTGCCCAGTGAGGGTTGTGTACTTTAATTCATACGAATTATCCAACTATTAAAAGTTCATGATTAGTTATTTAAAACTCTGAACTGGTTTAGGTCAAAGCTTTAACAATGATTGTCAATGTATACAAGCCTTAGAATTATAAGGTATACACTCTTAGGTTTAGATACATACGTGAATAATATAGTTTTTAAGTGAATGGATATCAGCTTTGGCGGAAAATTTATTGAAGATTTACTTATTAATCTGAAGTTAGTTAACTAATTAAGATGAATACTTCAACAATAATATTTGGGATGTATTGTTCCTTCGATCTGTCCGATGGATGTGTGGAAAGTTTTGCTCTAGTTCTTTGAGCAATTATAATGTGATTTAATTTATCAGCATTAAAGTGATTCCTGGTCGGGGTTATATGGGAGATAACAGTAAATGTGAACCGAGCTCTCCCATTTTCAATGCCGAACTTTTCAAAATATCAGAAATACTTTTGTCAAATGTTGTCTCTCTAGAAAGTTTATTTTAGGCGCTATCGCCCTGAATAACGATATTTTACAACGTCTTTATACTAAATGTCATCATCGTATCTGTTATAATAGATAGATAATTATAATTAATTAGATAATTATAATTTGTCATTTATTAGCTACTAAGAGATTGCCTTAGGCGAACTTATACGGGAGCAATTGTCAAACGTGAACGGATTTCTCCCAATTGCAATTAAAAAATTTAAATTTTCGTTGATATGTGAGATACATACATACATATGTAGGTTTTGAACGGATATCATGTACTTAGCTGCATTTTTGTACTTCCTAGGAAGATTACCTATAATTTGATATATAATACATTCTCAAATGTTATACACTACTACACTAAATTATATCTACCACAAATTACCGAGTGCATCATAATTTAGGTAATCCGCTGCGGAGAACGCTATTAAATTTGATCAAAATAAACATCTAAAATATCGACAAAACAGGAGCTCCAAAAACTACAACAGAAAAAAGGACAGACAAGTAGACGGACGGACGGTCAGACAGGTAGACGGACGGACAGACAGGTAGACGGACGGACAGACAGGTAGACGGACGGACGGACAAACAAACGGACGGACGTCGCGAAATCGATTCTCCTGCCAATTCTGAGTCGATCGGTACAATTTGAATGGTATTTATAATCAGATTTGTGTAGTTTATATATCATGTAGTTTATATATATGTGGAAATCCTCCCACAAAGAACACTGTCAAATTTCATCACAATCGGTCCGTAAGCACCTGAGATATCGCTGAAACAATACTTACAAAATGTAAACAAAATTTCTTAGACACGTACTTTGGGCAATTTGCTGTACATCACAAGTAGTGTTTTCGCGATATCTCAGTTGTTTATGGACCGCTTTCGATAAAATTTAATAATGTGCTTGGCGGGGGAATTTCCTAAAATCTGATATAAAATGTATGTATGTTCGTGCTCTACGAAGATGGTTTTTCCTATTTCTGCATTTAATTTTTTCAACAAACATTCCCTAATGCGTACTTTGGGCAATTTGCGATACATCAAATTTAGTGTTTTGGCGGTATCTCAGTTGTTTATGGACCGATTTTGATAAAATTTTACAGAGTGCTTTGGGAAAATATTTCCTACAATCTGATATATAACATATTATCTCATGTACACCAGGAGTATCTTTTTTCTCTTGTTATTTAAAAGTGTGTTTCAATCAAAAATTTTAAAATTTTCGTCTAATTTTTGGTATTTTTTCGATATTTTCGGTGTTTATAAACCGATTTTAATGAAATTTAATAGCGTTCATTGCGGGAGAATTTCCTAAAATCTGATATATAATTTATGTAAGTCCATTCTCCAGGGGCTTCAGAAACTTGATTTCAACAGACCGACAGACAGACGGACAGACAGACAGACAGACAGACAGACAGACGGACATCGCTTAATCGATTCTCCTCCCGATTCTGAGTCGATCGGTATAATTTTTATGGGGTCTACGGAATCACAAACTTATAATACCCTTTCACCTATTGGTGAAGGGTATAATATCGGTAGTGCGGCATGCGACAAATATTAATCATTAGTAAAGTTGAACGGTTACATTTTTCTTTTTATACCCTTCACCAATTGGTGAAAGGGTATTACAAGTTTGTACATCCGTTTGTAATTTTTATTAGTGACCGTAGACCCCATAAAAATGATACCGACCGACTCAGAATCGAGAGGAGAATCGATAAGGCGATGTCCGTCTGTCTGTTGAAATCAAGTTTTTGAAGCCCCTGGAGGATGTATTCACATAAATTATATATCAGATTTTAAGTTTAGATTCTCCCGCAATGAAAGCTAATAAATGTCATTAAAATCGGTCTATAAACACCCAAAATATCGAAAAATACCAAAAATTAGACAAAAATCTTAAAATTTTTTATTGAAAAACGCTTTTAAATAACAAGAGAAAAAATGTACTCCTGGTGTACGGGTGATAAGATATTAAACATTTAGGAAATGGTTCCCTAAAGCACTCTGTAAAATCTTATAAAAATCGGTCCATAAACAACTGAGATATTTCCAAAGCACTAAATTGTATGTATCGGAAATTGCCCAAAGTACGCATTAGAGAAAGTTTGTTGAAAAAATGAAATGCAGAAATAGGAAAAACTATCCTCCTGAAGCACGGACATACATACATTTTATATCAGATTTTAGAAAATTCCCCCGCCAAGCACGTTATTAAATTTTATCAAAAGCGGTTCATAAACAACTGAGATATCGCCAAAACACTAATTTTGATGTACAGCAAATTGCCGAAAATACGTGTCTAAGAAATTTTGTTCACATTTTTTAATTAGTTTTTCAGCGATATCCCAGGTGCTTATGGACCGATTGTGATAAGATTTGACAGCGCCCTTTGTGGGAGGATTTCCTAAAATCTGATATATAAACTCCACAAATCTGTTTGTGAATACCATTCAAATTGTACCGATCGACTCAGAATCGGCAGGAAAATCGATTTCGCGACATCCGTCTGTCTGTTTGTTTGTCCGCCCGTCTGTCTGTCTTTGATATATATCGGTCTGCTAACTTCAGAGTTTTACATAACTAATCAAGAACTTTTACTAGTTGAATGATACGTACGAATTAACCCTGGATGGTTACTCTTCATTTTTGTACATTAAGGTTACTCTTCGTCGATTTGACGAACAATTTTTTTAAATGATTCTAGCAGAAACAATTTTAAAGTTAAAATTAAATAAAAATATGTTTACTTAAGCAATTTATTCAAAAAATAAATAGAATATAACATAAAACGATTATTTTCTTTCTTAAAATTCGATGAGAACTGGAACTATTTTTTTGTTTTTAAAATTAATTATATATTTTAGACAACAAAAACTTAAAACATAAAAACAAAAATGACTTTTTATACCCTTCACCACCATAGGTGGAAAGGGTATATTGGGTTTGTGCTGATGTTTGTAACGCATAGAAATATTGGTTTTAGTATACCAATCGACTTAGAATCACTCTCTGAGTTGTTTTAACGATGTCCGTCCGGTTGGGTGGCTGGCCGGTTATCCATGTAAGCTTGTTATCACTCTACAGGTCGTAACTTTAAAGATAATTTGATGAAATTTGGAACAGGTTCATATTTCCTATACTTTTTGGGCGAAATCGAATTACTATTTAGGGTACCTCCCATAGGGATGCCTTCCCGGAATAGAGTTTTTGGTCCTTTACAGCCACAAATTTAATTGTATTTTAATGATATTCAGCACAAATATTGCTTATAATAACCTTAATCCGTGTTCCTAATTTTGTAGAAATCGGCCCATACCTCCCATACAAGACACATTCTCAAAAGACGTTTATATGCACATAAAAGCACAAAAACGTTAATAACTCTAAACAAAAATGCATTTGATTACTCAAACTTTGCACAGATAAATATTTTGTAAATATAAACCAATAATTAAAATTTGGTAATAATCGGCCCACAAATGACCCTAGCTCCCATTTCGGCCCTTAGCCGGAAATGATATAAATCTCGAAATAGCACAAAGTATATGTATGTATGTAAATAAGACTTAAGGATACTTGTTTAATTGTTGGTCCATATTTGACCTTAGTAGTGAAGGGTATTATATAGTCGGGTTTGACCGACTATAGATTTAAAAATTTCAGTCAAGTATTACTAAGGAAAATAATATTTGATTATTAGCCTTTTTTATGCATAAGACACAGAGTTCAAATTTGTGTTCACAACAGATACTTTTCTTATATATATTACAAGCAGTTTTGGTCATTCTGCGCTTGCCATACGGACAGAGGTGATAAATTTTACGCTTTTTTGATCCTATATTAATATTTTTAAAAGCTTCTTGCAGATTTGTCATTCTATTTAGATTTTTTCTTTAATTAAAGTCTACAAACCAGGTGTCTGGAGTCTGCTGTTCATAAGGGGAGTCGCAAAGTATTTGAGCAGATTTTTGAGGTACTGCCGTCTGCTTTTTGGCTTTTGTTCTTTTAGGAACATTTTGTGGGTATAAATAACGTTGCCGGTAACAAAAGTAATATTTAAAATTTAAAAAAATTAATATGCAAATGAGCTTTGTCGATTCGGCGAAGAGTGACCATCCAGGGTTAAAGTACACAACCCTCACTGGGCACTATGTTTTTGGGTTACATGTCGGAATAGTTAATCTTCATCAAATCGATGTGCTCTTACAAATCTAAGGGCATCTATATTTGGAAGCATCTTTTCTGCATGGTTTATCTGAACTGTCGAACTTTATTAAATGTTCGTAAGGTAGATACATATATCGAAGCTATTGGCTGGCTTAAATAAGCATTCTCTACTTGTAGTCTAGTAATCGTTATCTTTCACAAAGGGACCACTTTAGAACCCAAGTGACGCTGCCTTCGACATCAGCCACCTGCCCAACCTAACCTTTGGGCACATAACTTTTCGTTTTCCGACTCTTATAGCCTGTTCCACGATCTCGAAAGAGAGCTTTCTTTCTTATCCTATACGAACGAAATTTGTTTTTCGTTTCACTAACTTTATTTTATACGAAAGATAAGTCAAAAAACAAGTCAAAAGAAAACGTAAGTATTTTCATACAAATTTCTGTTTCACTATTTCGAACAAGTTACCAGCAATACGAAAGCAAATGTCAAAATGAGACACTTGATATTTGGCTTTCGAATAGAAACGAACGAAAGGCTTCGAAATAGTGAAACCAAAATTAATTCGAATTCGAGTTACTCACTTTCTTTCGAGTAGATTTTCTTTCGAAATCGTGAAACAGGCTATTAATTTAAAAGACTCTTTGTATATTATACTAGTATAACCAAATATTGCTAGGAATTACATTTAGTATGAACAAAAGAAAATTACAGCCTATCCCACGATATCGAACGTTTTCAATCGCTCGTATTCTCAACGAAAAACAGCTGATTTGCGTCCCACTTAAAGTTTTCAGTACGACAAGTCTAACGAAAATGAATGCGAACGATAACGTTAACACTTTAACCCCTTGACATATCAATCTGCGCAACGAAGTTCGCTTCCAACTGTTCGCACACAAGTTGCACTAAACAAACCGGTTTTGATGCTTAAGAACAGTCGCACAACGAGTCAGACTCGTGATAATCATGTTAGGCACATAAATAGTACCACGAGTCGGACTCGTGATAATCATGTTAGGCACAGAAATTGTACCACGAGTCAGGCTCGTGGAAATACGTCAAGGGGTTAATAAGTCAGTAATCGGAAACTATATAATTATAATTATTAACTGATAATTATCAGTACTTATTGATAATTGTATAGTTTCCGATTACTGACTTAGTTGAGTCCCACACAAATGCTTGATATGTATATTAACAGCCTGTCCCACGATGTCGAACGAAAGATTATGCAAACGAAAGTAAATCACACATTTTCGTTCGAATGAGCGTAATTTTTTTAATTTTTTGTAGAAATTTCACGGAAGTAGAGGCCTTATTGCCTGTTTTACGATTTCGAAAGAAAATCTACTCGAAAGAAAGTGAGTAACTCGAATTCATTTTAATTTTGGTTTCACTATTTCGAAGCCTTTCATTCGTTTCTATTCGAAAGCAAAGTATCAAGTGACTCATTTTCACATTTGCTTTCGTATTGCTTGTAACTTGTTCGAAATAGTGAAACAGAAATTTGTATGAAAATACTTACATTTTCTTTCGACTTGTTTTTCGACTTATCTTTCGCATAAAATAAAGTTAGTGAAACGAGAAACAAATTTCTTTCGTATAGGATAAGAAAGAAAGCATTCTTTCGAGATCGTGGGACAGGCCATTAATCTCTACTGGCATCAATGTTTGTCTTCCCTTCCATATCCGATTAATTTCCATGGACCAAATTTAATTAAACCCGATGAAAAATACTTTTAAAGTTCTATTTTATTAAATGCTTAGCTATTTTGTGCTTAAAATTTCCACATATAACCACAAAACTGAAATTTATTTAGTGAACCTATTCAAGTCACGCAATTACAAAAGAGGCATATATTTCAACTGTCAAATTTTTTTCAAACTTTCTTAACTAACACTCTTTATCTTAACTATTTGGCCTTTCAAAAAAAGTATATCACAATTCTATTCATAAATTATCTTAAGAACAGCAAGCTTAAATTTATTTTTAAAACACTGAACCTATTCTGGTGACCGTGAGTGTAAATTCTTACGATTTTGTACTTTACTTTTGGAACACCATTGGTGAAGGGTATCCAAGATTCGGTAAAGCAGAATATACCACTCTTACTTGTTATATTCGTTAAATGCATAAAACCTACATGCAAATATTAAAAACACAATTCCTTGTCTTAAAATTGTTCACACTTTTTTAAGGAGTAGAATTTTCCCTAGTTTCCAAAAAATCCCTTAATAGTTTTTTTTTTCGTTTTCAAAACCAATTCCAATAATTTTGGTTTCTATGACACCCCTAACAAAATATTGAAGATCCTTGTTGGTAGACCCTTTAAACATTCAGGAAGACAAATATTCCAAAAACAAGTCACAAAAAAAGTAATAAGATGCTTTTTAAATCAGAAAATACACGTTTAGTAGGAATTTAAAACGCTCGTAACACTAAGTTTTGGAATAAAGTTAAATAGGATTAGTGCGAGTATTACAGGTCATCCAAGAACATTTTAAACTGAAGCTCCAATTTCTAAAGTAAAACAATTTATATTTATTCTAGTTAAGTTGAAACCTCAAATTTTTCGAAATTCACCACTAAATACAAGCAGAAGAGAGAAAAATTTCGACTCTACACATGGTAAAGGAAAAAATATTCAAATTTCAAAGATGCTTTGAATGAGATTTTATGTGTAAAGAAATAAGCTTTTGCAATCAAAGAGAAAGAGAGAGTGAAAGGGAGGTAAACGTGCTAAAAATTAAATGCAGATTTTGCGCAAATAATAAATTTGTCAATAAGAGCTGAGAAAAGTTTTAGAATACAGAATGAGAAACCCGACTTGTTTACATTTTATCAGCTGATAATTATACATTATTAATAATAATGATTGTCCTTATATTACTTACAATCACTATCGCATATTTAATACTTACATATATTTTGTTACTTCCACACTAACACATAATAAATATTCACATATATCGCACATTTACATGAATAGGAGCGTAAATGAAATGAGAATAATACGAAAAATATTTATACATATATTACTTGAATGGGTACTATTGTGTCCGTCCATTTGGTTGTGTGCTAAATGGCTTATACGGATATCGCTGGTTCGATTCCCACCAGACCCCCTGGTCTATTACACTGTACCGATCATATGGGTTTCTTCACTCTGATACATATAAATCAGTGATGCCCAGTACACTAACAATTTACATTTACAACAACAACAACTCACAGTAATAGTGGGCATCTCCGCTTTTAATATTTTACAACAATTTACATTTATAACAACAACAACAACTCACAGTAATAGTGGGCATCTCTGCTATTATTTTATTTATATTTTATTATTACATTTTTTTCCAGAAGCAAGAAACGTTTTAAAATGAAAACGATTTTATTTAAAAACTAGATTTTTTATTTATGGACTTAAAACAAGAACAAAATTCAAAGCCTGCCATAAGATCTTTGTGTTTCAAGACAATTTTTGATTATGTTACATCATATTCCAGTTCGTATAAACAGGAATAGGTAGCCCATACTACCAGAAGCCGATGATTTTCTCTTTAATTTTCGTACATACCACGATCATTAATAAAACTCGTAAAAATGAGTATTAAAATCATTCTGTGGGAATTTGGATGTTGGTTAGTGCCGCTTTGTTAAAGAAAAGACAAAAACAAAATAGACAAGAAACAAATCAAAATCCAATTTATAGCAACAAAATATATAATTCGAGAGAACACAGAAATATAATCTCGAACATTGTTGCCACAACACTATTACTTTTGTAAACATTGGGAATATTTTTCAAAACAGAAATAAATTTTAATATTAAACAACTTTTGATTTATAAATTTATACCCTTCACCACCATAGGTGGAAAGGGTATTATAAGTTTGTGCTGATGTATGAAACGCATAGAAATATTTGTCTTAGACCCACCTATTAGTATACCAATAGGCTTTGAATCACTTTCTGAGTCGATTTAGCGATGCCCGTCCGTCCGTCTGGCTGGACCTTCTTGTAAACATTGTAATCAAACTACAGGTCGCAATTCTAAATATAATTTGATTAAATTTGGGACCATGGCTATTGAAATTGGTCAAAATCGGTCAATTATTTATGGTACCTCCCATAGGTCCCACTCCCCGGAATTGATATATTGACCACAAATTTCAATATTTTTTCATGAAATTTAAAACAAATACTGCTTATGTAAACTAATATCACTGTACCAAATTTGAAATCGGTCCACATTTGACCATAGCTCCCATACAAAAATCTTTAAAACGCTCGTAAATCTAAAGATAATGAGAATTTTGAGTTTTTTTTTTTGCATACATTGTAACAACTGTAATCAATTTGCCAAATTTCGAGATAATCGGTCCACATTTGAGCCTAGCTCTCATATAAGTCCAAATGACGGAAACAGCTAAATTTATAAGTTTGGAGAAAATGTTTGTATGATGACAGAATTTAGCAAATATTTGTCTTAATATAGGAAAAATAACACCTTTGACCTTAGTGATGAAGGGTATCGTATGGTCGGGCTTGACCGACTATAGCACTTTCTTACTTGTTTTTAGATATTTTCGATCCAAAAATTTGTTTATAGAAAAACTTTTAATCAAAATATTTTTCTTTGGAAAATTGTTCCATAAAAATAAAATTTTATAGAAAATTTTTCGATAAAAATAATTTTCTGTAAAAATTTTCGATAAAAATACTTTTATATCAAAAAATTTTCAAATCTTCTTTTAAAAAATTTTTGACAAAAAAATTTTCCATAGAAAAATTTTTGGTAAAATAATTTTTTATAGAAAAATTTTTGATAAAAAAACTTTTTTATAGAAAAAGTAGTGTTAAAAAATGTTCCATAGAAAAATTTTTGATAAAAAATTTTTTATAGAAAAATAAAAAATTTTTTATAGAAAAATTTTTAATAAAAAAATTTTCGATAGAAACATTTTTGTAAGAAAATTTTCTATAGAAAATTTTTTTAGGAAAATTTTCTATAGGAAAATTTTGAAAAAAAACTTCTATAGAAAAATTTTTGATAAAAAAATTTTCTATAGAAAAATTTTGATAAAAAAATTTTCTATAGAAAAATTTTTGATAAAAAAATTTTCAATAGAAAAATTTTTGTAAGAAAATTTTCTATAGAAAAATTTTAGGAAGAAAATTTTTTATAGGAAAATTTTGAAAAAAAAATTCTATGGAAAAATTTTTGATAAAAAAAATTTTCTATAGAAAAATTTTTGATAGGAAGATTTTTGATAAGAAAATTGTTTATAGAAAAATTTTTGATAAAAAGAATTTTCTATAGAAAAATTTTCGATAAAAAAAATTTCTATACAAAAATTTTTGATAAAAAAAATTTCTATAGAAAACTTTTTGATAAAAGTATTTAAAATGTTAGAACACATTGAAAAAATACCTATTTTAGTTAAAAGTTTTTTTGTTCTGTCCACTTTGCGTCGCCCGGTCGCGACCCCTGCTTATAAGTCAAAAGTATGATTTTGTTGTAGGGTACTTTACTTGCTTAAGTTACCTATATTTACAATATGTTGTCAAAGGCTCATTAAGAATATTATACAATTTCGTTTTCCAAGGTATGAATTTTTCGACTTGGACTTTCCAACGAAGTTTCGGACGCCCTCTCTACACAACATATTTTCTTATATCGATGTCAACATATAACTCATACAGCTCATGATTTATTTAATGTCGCAGGTCGGTCCATAAATTTAACATTAAATCTTCTACTCTATAACTCTAAGAATGCTTCAGTTATAAAAGGCTCTGATAGAGTCTTAGCTATTATAACTGACAAGTTTAATTGGTTGGGATACCGAACTTTGTAGGAATGCCCAATACACTTGATGCGTTTCTTTCGACAACTACAATATGGTCTGATTCTTTGTCATTTGATAGGGGCATACCCATCTTTGTGGATTTCTTTGCGTCTTAATCTGGTGCTACTAGCAATATTTTGTACGTAAAATGCCAAGCAGCCGATAAGTTATAACATTTTTTTGGTAGGAACAATCGAGTAGAAGATTTTTGGAATTTTCAAAACAAAAAAAATCTTGAGTTACTTATCAACCTATAACTTAGATAACTAAAAAAAGATTTTAACTGTTTTTGTCAGATATTGAAAAAATAATCTATAGTTCTTAGAATATACTTTAGATTCATAAGTGTATTTTAACACGAAATATGTTTTATTTCCTAATTTTTTACATTTTCGGGACGTTCAACGTTTAACGTGTTGTAACAAAATATTTTTGTGAAGGAACCGAACCATCCAATTTATCATTTTATTTAAAAAATATAATTGATAGCCAATAAAACAAGAGTTTATGTTTAAAGATCCGTAAGAATTTGACCGATTTATTTAAGTTAGAAGAAAAACAAATTTTTAAAAATAAGAAATTTTTAACGAGCCCGATCAAAAAGTCAGTGAGATAAATAAAATTAACTAAATGTTTCTGGAACGTTATACCATTTTTCTGGTAGGTATTGTCGAGTACAAAAACACTGTTCGGAATTTTCACGGATAAAATACCGGTTTTTCAAACCCACACTTATCACCCTGTAAATTAGAGAAATACCAACCGACTTACATTTTTTGTCAGATATTGAAAGAAGCTTAGACCTTTTCAACGGAATGTTGGGTCAAATTTGAACGGGAATTTTGTTCAAATTAACCCAAGAAGCGTTTAAGGGTTAATATTTGCTTTTAATACATGTGCGTTTATAGAAAAAAATTAACACTCATATATCTAAAGTATATTTTAAGAAGCTATGTACCATTGAAAAGGCCTAAGCTTGTTCTTTCAATTTTTGCCAAAAAAAAATATTGAAATCGGTTGGTATTTGTCTAAGTTACAGGATTAAAAGTGCATACGAGTATATAAAACTGTTTTTTACCCACAACTCAAGATTTTAGGGTTTTTTTTTTAATTCTAAGAACAGAGTGTTGCTGTAAATATTATTTAAGTATTTTAAATTAAGTATTTTCACTTCATTAACTTTACTATTAATTAAATTACCATTTAATTATGGATTTTCAGAGAATAAAGATTATTTTATTTGTAATATTCGCAGTGATAGGTTTTTGCCATATTCGATTTTATATGAATTTTATGAATAAAATTTTCATAAAAAAAAGATTTTTTACTTTACACTGGAAATAATTACAGATAATTTTATATTCTATTTAATTCTGAGACTTTTATCCAAATCGAACAAACCGTTCAAAGAATATAATAAAAGTAAAAATATAAAGAAACTATAATACTTTTAAAAATAACCAATTGAAAAAAATTTTCGATATTTTTACCTGCTGAATTCATCCTCATATACATATTTTAATGATGCCCAGTCATAGTTTCATGTGCATTAGGGTGACAATTTTTTATATGAAAAATTTTTTTTTTTAAGTATTTTATAACTTTTTCAACGAAATACTGTAACAATAGATCTAAAAATTTAGTTCTAAAAATTTGAACCAAATCGGACAACGTTCTATGGATTATTTTTTTATTTTTGAGAAATTTCAACCAAAAATAAAAAAATTTCCAAGAAGAGATAATGAAATATTAAAGAAAACTAAAACAGCTTTATCTATGAAGTAGTTTTGGAGTTATTCCATTTTCCCCTGAAAATTCATGTAATTGATAACGCGCCGCCTTAGGATATGCACCAAAAATTTTATGGTGGTAATAAAGAAATTTTAAAATTAGACATACTTTATTATTAAATGACTCGTTAGTGTTGAATAGTTCAGTTTTGCTTAAATATAATCGAATTTACTTGTTTTTTTCCATGTTGAAAAATGGTACATTTTTCTCAGGTCCGTTTCAAAAATTATTTTTTAATTTTTCGAAAATTTTTTTCAACAAATATTACAAATTTAGAATTCGCTTCCCAGTTTGTTAAAACAGACAAATGGGAGAATAAAATCCAAAAAATTAGGTCGATATTTTGAACCGTTTCGCCTGACATGCGATTTCAAATTGAAGAATTTCGCGAAAATGTAAATTTTTGAACCATTCGAGTAAATTCTCGTTAAATTTTACTTGTATTCAATTTTAACAAAAAAGATAATTAATATTATTGCTTCGTTTATGGAAAACCTATGATAAAGGGTTTTTTTTAATATATAACGAGATTAACCCTTTCTTCACCGCGGTCAAATGTCAAAATTTGGATTTTCTGAAAATTTTCATAGCGACATTAAGGAATATTAAATAATAATTAGTTTACTTTTACATTAGTCAGGTTTGGCTTATTAAGTCTTGAATTTGTATGAGAAAAAACTGACAGAATTAAAATTGAGCAAACCTGGCCAAGTTTACGAAAATTTTGAAAATTTGTATGAAATTTAAGGAAAATAAAAAGAAAACTGATAATGAAATGTTTGTGTGTGAACATGAATGTAAGTTCAAAAGAAATTTAAAGAAAAACTGATCAATAAAACCTGATTCGTGTGAACCGGAACTTAGCGAATTTTAATAAAAAAAAACATGAAAATAATTGTTTTTGGCAAGATTAAGTGTTTTTTTTATTAAAAAAAGTAAATGCAAACATTGATTTGATAGTTTCTTGTTTTTTTTTTGCATTTATAATCTACAGATCAAAATCTTTTTGTAGAGAATGTGGATTAGGGTTTTGCGAATACAGACCTATCAAATCAGTGATCATATCTTTTTTTTAAATAAAAAACACAGTAAAACTTTTTAATTAAATGTTTGATGTCCCAAATTTTGATAAACCTTTTTAAAAAACACTTAACCTTACCAAAAACAATTATTTTTAAGCTTTTTTTATTATTTCTTGTAAAAATTGTTTATTTTTGGTCGCAATTTCTCAAAAATAAAAAATAACCCATTTTTCACCATACAAATGGGCTCTTAAGCTTTGGACCCGATGCGCGCCCCTTGAACGTTGTCCGATTTGGCTGAGAACTAAGCTTTTAGGCCTAGTGTAATAATATTCTGTTGAAAAGCATTTGAAATGAAAGAAAAACAAGTAAGAAAGCGCTATAGTCGGTCAAGCCCGACCATACGATACCCTTCACCACTAAGGTTAAAGGTGTTATTTTTCCTGTATAAAGACTAATATTTGCTAAATTTTGCCATCATACAAACATTTTCTTAAAACTTATATATTTAACATGTTTCATTTGGACTTATATGAGAGCTAGTGTCAAATGTGGACCGATTATCTCGAAATTCGGCAAATTGATTACAGTTGTTACAAAAATTATGTATGCAAAAAATAAACTCAAAATATTCAATATCTTTAGATTTACGAGCGTTTTAGTGATCTTTTTGTCTCATTTAGTGCGTTTTTAAAGAAGAGTTTGTATGGGAGCTATGGTCAAATGTGGACCGATTTCAACGAAATTTGGTACAGTGATTTTAGTTTACATAAGCAGTATTTGATTAAAATTTCATGAAAAAATATTGATATTTGTGGTCAATATTTCAATTCCGGGAAGTGGGACCTATGGGAGGTACCATAAATAATGGACCGATTTTGACTAATTTCAATAGCCATGGTCCCATTATCAAAAAAATGATCTGTGCCAAATTTCGTCAAGTTATCTTCAGAATTGCGACCTGTAGTTTGATTACAAGGTTTACATGGGGGTCCAGCCAGCCGTCCAGCCAGCCAGACGGACGGACGGACGGACGGACGGACGGACGGACATCGCTAAATCGACTCAGAAAGTGATTCTAAGCCTATTGGTATACTAAAAGGTGGGTCTAAGACAAATATTTCTATGCGTTACATACATCAGCACAAACTTATAATACCCTTTCCACCTATGGTGGTGAAGGGTATAAAAATCTAATGTGCATATGGTATCTGTTAGTTGTAAGAAAAAAAGTTTTTTAATTGTTAAGATTTCTGGCAGTTTCTTTTCATACCTTTTATCAAAGCTGTCTATATTCGACCTATATACTATATGCTTAACCCTAATCGGATTATATACTCACACAATAAGACTTACATAAATGTGTATGTACTTATGTGAATCAATAGTAAAAAATAATGAAATAGATGTTTGTTAATATGTATTAGGGTAATGCATTTTTGAATTTTTAACTTCAGTAGTTCTTGATATGAAAAATATAATTGTTATTGTCCAACAATATTTTGTGGTGTTTACAACCATAAATCCCACAATATTTTGGTCCCAGTATATTATTATAATGATTATTAACACAATCATAAGTTTTCCTTGTGCGTGAAGACATGAAATATAAAAAATTGGTGACGGGTATATTTTATTGTGCTGCTCTAATGTACATACAGTGACGAGCAAAAGTGTAACGTACCAGAACGCGGCTAAAAATAAATTTGTATTTTATTTTATATTTTAACAAAACTAAAAAACTTGTTTATAGAAATTATTTATTACTTTGTTCTAGATAAAAAAAATTAAATAATGTATTCTGTTACAAAAAATAAAAATATACAGTTAATTTCATTAATAGAGATAAATGTTACAGTTTTGCACCCTGCAAATTTTTCATAAGGTTTTCTCACTTTTGGAAATTTGTTTAATATTTAGTCCAGTAACCACTAGCTTTTTTAAGAGCTTCAATACGATGGGGCATACTGTTACAATGTCGTTCTACCATTTCATTGGGAATTGCCTCCCAAATCCCATTTACTCTTTCCCAAAGGTCATTAACGCCAGTTGGAGCTTCTGGACACCTAGCCAGTTGTGATTTGATATGGCTCCAGAAATTTTCTATAGGATTCATATCGGGTGATTGCGCTGGCCATTTCATTGTATGAAATGGTTGCGTATCTAACCAATTTTTGACGATTTTGGCTGAGTGCTTCGGGTCATTGTCATGCTGAAACACTACGTTTTCAGCTGCAAGACCCGTTTTTTCGATTGCAGCTGGCAAATTGTTTTGCAATATTGGAAGGTATTGTTCCTTCTTCATAATCCCTTCAATTTTTACAAGTGGACCCACACCGTTACTAGTGATACATCCCCAAACCATTATGCAGCCTCCACCATGTTTCACGGTTTGGGTAACACCTCTCGGCGTGAAGGTTTTTGGGTCCTTGGAACAGTACCAATCACGACCATCGGACTCAAAAGGATTAATTTTCGTCTCATCAGACCAAATAACCTAATAATGTAAACATTTTATTACTAGCTAAAAAAAACTACATAAGTCGAGTTCAAACGTACACTGCTCCAATCGGCCTCAGTCCAATAAGCGTAGGTTTGTGCAAATTCCTTGCGAAGTTTTATATTTTTAGCTGACAAAAAAGGTTTCTTTTTCTTTACGGACAGTCCAGACGCTAGCATCAATATTTAATATTTTAATTGCTTCAACTGGTGTTATCGGGTTGTTGTTTATGACTAATTTTGCAAGATGACGAGCAGTTCGATCATCAATCTTTCTTGGACAACCAAGATTAGGTGCTGAAGTTTCAATACCATGCTTAGTTTTTAATCTTTGGATAGTCATATGACTTACACCAAACTTTTTAGCAATTTCCCTGACGGATTGCTCATTTTCTAATAAATTTAATATTTCTTTAATTTTTGAAGCCTCCATCCCGCAAGAATGAAATATTTAAAATATAACGGTAATTTCAATTTTATTTTTGCGTTATGTTTAAATATGCTTGGATTTAAAAGCGCCGAGAATAAGAGTGCAAAAATGTAACATTTCTCTTTAAGAACAAAAAAAAATCATTCCGTTGTAAAGAGTAAACTTAAACTTGATATTTTTATTGGGTTGGAAATCTAAGTCAATAATCAATAAATAAAATAAAAAATTATTTATTTCATTAACCAGTAAAGTAATACATATTTCAATTTGAAATTTTATTTCTGCTCGTTACACTTTTGATCGTCACTGTACATACTTTTGTATGTATGTAATATACAGGTGTTCATATATTTTTCTTGCAGTTGTGAAAACAAATAAGAAAGGAAAAGAATAATGGTCATTTTAAAATTCTCCATTGAGATCACAACAAAAAAAAGGAAATTTTTTAACTGAATACATTTGTATGTACGTACTCGTATTTGTATGTGTGTATATCTGTATAAGTATGCAAATAAAAATTTCATTGCATTTAATCTTGTGGCACCTGCATCACTAAGGGTAATCCTTCATTGTTTTAGTATTGTGGATCCCCAGCGAACATTTACATCTAAATTAGGTCATAATAAATCCACACGAGACTAGATCGGTCTACATGTAAATAAAATGACTATTGGCTCACTATCATGACAAATAACACTGGTCAACGGCCAGTGTTAATTTTGGTTCCAATACGATGTACCTATGATAAGCGACTCGTCGCGACGATTCAAATGAATACCAAGGTACTCATCCCTGGTTTGTTCGGGAATGTTGATTGTGTTTATTTGATGGAATTACTTTAATCTTCCATTTAAGGTAGAAACA
The DNA here is from genome assembly GCA_933228675.1 of Stomorhina lunata. Lineage (NCBI taxonomy): Eukaryota > Metazoa > Arthropoda > Insecta > Diptera > Rhiniidae > Stomorhina > Stomorhina lunata. The sequence continues at coordinate 46,246,954 of OW121741.1, read as the reverse complement.
CAATTGGGACGAATGATTAATTTCGTCCAGCAGGACGAATTCGGCTTTAAACATTTGGGACGAATAAACGCTGTTGACGCCATTTTTGTGGATTCTTTATTTGCACAAATTACTTACACTTTCGGACATATCGCGCAATAAAAAATAATAGAATACTAAAAAGAACTAATACAGCTTTATTCCAAATAATGAAAGACGAAAATCCATAAAGTAGTTTTAAAGTTATTGCAGTTTTCCCCCAAAAATCCATGTCCTTGAAAATGCGCCTAAGGATATGCACCAAAAATTGTATGGTGTAAATAAAGAAATTCCAAAGTTAGACATGATTTATTATTTAATGTCTTGTTACTAGTAAATAATTCAGATTTGTTTAAATATAATCAAATTTACTTGGTTTTTTCATGTTGGAAAATGGTACATTTTTCTCAGGCCGGTTTCAAAATTCATTTTTTAATTTTTTGAAAATTTTGTTCAACAAATATTAAAAATTTAGAATTTGCTCTCCCGTGTTTTAAAACAGACAAATGGGAAAACAAAACTCAAAAAAATTAGGTCGATATCTTGATCCCTTTCGCCGAACATGCGATTCCAAATTGAAGAATTTTGCGAAAATGTAAACTTTTTTGCCAAATTCGAGTAAATGCTCGGTAAATTTTACTTGTATTAAATTTTAACAAAGAAAATAATTAATATTATTGCTTAGTTTATGGAAAACCTATGCTGAAAGGTTTTTTTAATGTTGGACGAGATTAACCCTTTCTTCACCGGGGTCAAATGTGAAAATTTGGATTTCCTTAAAATTTTTATAGCGATATTACGAAATATCAAGTATTAATTAGGTAATTTTATTAAAAAATCATGAAAATTATTGTTTTTGGCAAGATTAAGTGTTTTTTATTAGTTAATATTCCATTATTTTTTCTTGTAAAAATTGTTTATTTTTGGTTGAAATTTCTCAAAAATAAAAAAAATACTCATTTTTCACCATACAAATGGGCTCAAAGACTTAGGACGCGATGCGCGCTCATTGAACGTTGTCCGATTTAGCTCAAATTTTCAGAACTAAACTTTTAGACCTATTGTTACAATATTCCGTTGAAAAAGTTATAAAATTCGAAAAAAAACATTTTCTTTCATATAAAAAATTGTCACCCTAAGAAAAATTGTATTATAAGAAATATTTTTTATACATGATCACCTTGCACGAATTTCACTTTTATATAACACAACCCAGGTGTGTATTTAAAAGTCCTGTGGATCAGCACTTTCAGATACCTGTGTTTGTGATTAAGCGAAAATATCCGGCCTATGAAGACAAACGTGAGCATACATAAAAAAATTGGTTCTAAGCCCATGTATGTTTCAGAAATATATTCTAAAACGTCCTTTCATTATATATATCTAAAAAATATTATTTGTACTAATAATAATACTGAAATAAGTTGCTATAATATAATAAAACGCTCATTTCCCCATAATTTAATAAAGTAAATTTATAACTTCTAATTCATCGACATAACCAAATGTTTGCTGGGTATGGATTGTGTTAAAATAAGTAAGAAAGTGCTAATATCACTTAAACCCGACTATTTAATGCACTTCACCGCTAAAGTCAATAATGGATCAATTGCCACAAGTTTTTTCTGATTTTTGCAAACATATTTGTGATTATATTAAAAGTAGTTTTAGACCAATATATCTATCCAAATGCGACAGTGTTCGATTAAAGAAAGCAGGATCACCGTTGCTGTAGCAAAAATGCATAGTGTTTAATTGAAACAAAATTTTTCAAATATAACAGCAGGGTACATATACAGATATTACCATAATTTAAAAAAAATCATATTTCATATATAAAAACAGTAGCATATACTCGTTCACTACTCACACACATAAAAATATCAATTAATGATGGATACACAAATTTTTGAAAAATTGCAAAACATGGAAGAGAAATATTGTAAAAACACGAATACATCCAATTAGAAATAGCCCAGGGTGATGCGAGCACATCCTGCACATATGAGTATGGTCTTGTTTAAATTACACAATATTCGATTACTTATTTGTAATAGCAAACTTGTATGTATGTACAAGTACATTAGGGTGAAGCGAAAAACACAAATTTAACTATTTAGTACTAACAAGTCTAAAAATGGTAAACCATGTCTTACTTTGTAATTTTTGTATTCTTAAGTTAATCTTTTTGCTGTGCATCCTTATAAGGATGCCTACAGGCATGTTCAAAATGACAGGAAGAAATTGCAATGATGTGGATTTTTGGTTTTTATGGCTCTATTATTTATTTTTGCAAAAACAAATCTTTATTGGTTGACATTTCGCTAAAACCAAAAAAATTATAAATGGATCCTAAACAAGTAAGAGTGGTATATTCGGCTTTGCCGAATCTTGGATACCCTTCACCAATGGTGTTGCAAAAGTACTTAATGTAATTTCAAGCAAAATTTGGTTATACTAGTATTATATGCAAAGAGTCTTTAAAATTAAGAGTCGGAAAACGAAAACCTTTTCGGTGGCGTCATCATCTAGAATAGTTATGCACCCAAAGGTTAGGTTGGGCAGGTGGCTGATGTCTAGGGAAGCTTCACTTGGGTTCTAAAGTGGTCACTTTGTGAAAGATAATGATTACTAGACTACAAGTAGAGAATGCATATTTAAGCCAGCCAGTAGCTTCGAAATAAAATAGACACATATTTTACGAACATTTAATAAAGTTCGATAGACCAGATAAACCATGCAGAAAAGATGCTTCAAAATGTAGATGCCCTTAGATTTGCAATAGCACATCGATTTGATAAAGTTTAAGTATTCTGACATGCAACCCAAAAACGCTGTGCCCAGTGAGGGTTGTGCACTTTAATTCGTACGAATTATCCAACTAGTAAAAGTTCTTGATTAGTTATGTAAAACTCTGAAGTTAGCGGACTGGTTTAGGTCAAAGCTTTAACAATGATTGTCAATGTATACAAGCCTTAAAATTATAGGGTATACTGTAGCGTCTTTAATGTCTTTAAATTTACTTTATAAATATTCTACTTGTTATAAAATTTTATATTATTATTATTTTTTGTTTTGTATAGATTTCTATCATTTTTGTGTTATAAAAAATTTGATGTTTAATATTATAATTTCTAAAATAAAAACTCAATTAATTTTTATAAAATAATAAATATTTAAATAAAAAATATAATAATAAAAATATCACTAAATTGGCGATATTTTTATGGTCAGAAATGTTACCGCTAATTTTATTGGGATTAAGAACCTCTATTAAAAATGATTTAAAGTGTTCACCAGCTGAATTAGTCTATGGACAATGTTTGAAAATTCCAGGTGAACTTATTGTTGAATCAAAAGAAAATGTTTCTAGCGATTTTTTGCTTTCAAAATTAAGAGAACATTTTTCAGAAGTGAGATCAAAAGTAATTTATCACAACATAGAAAAATCTTACATTCCTAAATCTTTATCAAATTGTGATTACGTATTCCTTAAAGTTATACAACCATCTAAACTATCAACTCCCTTTGAAGGACCATTTAAAGTAATATCAAGAAATGACAAAACATTTACAATTCAATATGGTAACTTAGTTCGAACTGTGTCAATAGATTTATTGAAACCAGCGTTCATAAATAAAGAAAATCAAGAATTAGTTGATAGTGCCGATAAAATCACTTATAAAATTATATTATTTTTTTTTTTTCTGAGAGGGGAAGCTATGTAGCGTCTTTAATGTCTTTAAATTTACTTTATAAATATTCTACTTGTTATAAAATTTTATATTATTATTATTTTTTGTTTTGTATAGATTTCTATCATTTTTGTGTTATAAAAAATTTGATGTTTAATATTATAATTTCTAAAATAAAAACTCAATTAATTTTTATAAAATAATAAATATTTAAATAAACAAGTAAGAGTGGTATATTCGGCTTTGCCGAATCTTGGATACCCTTCACCAATGGTGTTGCAAAAGTACTTAATGTAATTTCAAGCAAAATTTGGTTATACTAGTATTATATGCAAAGAGTCTTTAAAATTAAGAGTCGGAAAACGAAAACCTTTTCGGTGGCGTCATCATCTAGAATAGTTATGCACCCAAAGGTTAGGTTGGGCAGGTGGCTGATGTCTAGGGAAGCTTCACTTGGGTTCTAAAGTGGTCACTTTGTGAAAGATAATGATTACTAGACTACAAGTAGAGAATGCATATTTAAGCCAGCCAGTAGCTTCGAAATAAAATAGACACATATTTTACGAACATTTAATAAAGTTCGATAGACCAGATAAACCATGCAGAAAAGATGCTTCAAAATGTAGATGCCCTTAGATTTGCAATAGCACATCGATTTGATAAAGTTTAAGTATTCTGACATGCAACCCAAAAACGCTGTGCCCAGTGAGGGTTGTGCACTTTAATTCGTACGAATTATCCAACTAGTAAAAGTTCTTGATTAGTTATGTAAAACTCTGAAGTTAGCGGACTGGTTTAGGTCAAAGCTTTAACAATGATTGTCAATGTATACAAGCCTTAAAATTATAGGGTATACTGTAGCGTCTTTAATGTCTTTAAATTTACTTTATAAATATTCTACTTGTTATAAAATTTTATATTATTATTATTTTTTGTTTTGTATAGATTTCTATCATTTTTGTGTTATAAAAAATTTGATGTTTAATATTATAATTTCTAAAATAAAAACTCAATTAATTTTTATAAAATAATAAATATTTAAATAAAAAATATAATAATAAAAATATCACTAAATTGGCGATATTTTTATGGTCAGAAATGTTACCGCTAATTTTATTGGGATTAAGAACCTCTATTAAAAATGATTTAAAGTGTTCACCAGCTGAATTAGTCTATGGACAATGTTTGAAAATTCCAGGTGAACTTATTGTTGAATCAAAAGAAAATGTTTCTAGCGATTTTTTGCTTTCAAAATTAAGAGAACATTTTTCAGAAGTGAGATCAAAAGTAATTTATCACAACATAGAAAAATCTTACATTCCTAAATCTTTATCAAATTGTGATTACGTATTCCTTAAAGTTATACAACCATCTAAACTATCAACTCCCTTTGAAGGACCATTTAAAGTAATATCAAGAAATGACAAAACATTTACAATTCAATATGGTAACTTAGTTCGAACTGTGTCAATAGATTTATTGAAACCAGCGTTCATAAATAAAGAAAATCAAGAATTAGTTGATAGTGCCGATAAAATCACTTATAAAATTATATTATTTTTTTTTTTTCTGAGAGGGGAAGCTATGTAGCGTCTTTAATGTCTTTAAATTTACTTTATAAATATTCTACTTGTTATAAAATTTTATATTATTATTATTTTTTGTTTTGTATAGATTTCTATCATTTTTGTGTTATAAAAAATTTGATGTTTAATATTATAATTTCTAAAATAAAAACTCAATTAATTTTTATAAAATAATAAATATTTAAATAAAAAATATAATAATAAAAATATCACTAAATATACACTCTTAGTTTTAGATACATACGTGAAATATATAGCTTTTGAATGGATGGTTATCAGCTTTGTCGGAAAAGTTTACTTATTAATTTGAAGTTAGTTAATTAATTAAAATGAACACTTCATCAATAATATTTGGGATGTATAGTTCTTTCGATCTGTCCGATGGATGTTTGAAAAGTTTTGCTCTAGTTCTTTGTGCAATTTTAATGTGATTTAATTTATCAGCATTAAATCGATTCCCGGTCGGGTTTATATGGGAGATTTCACTAAATGTGAATAGAGCTCGCCCATTTTCAATATCGAACTTTTCAAGAGATCAGAAATACTTTTGTCAAATGTTGTCCCTCTAGAAAGTTTATTTTAGGCGCTATTGTCCTGAATATCAATATTGTACAACGTCTTTTTACTAAATGTCATCATCGTATCTATTATAATTTGTCATTTATTAGCTACTAAGAGATTGCCTTAGGCGAAGTTATACGGGATCAATTGTCAAACGTGAACGGATTTCTCCCAATTGCAATTAAAAAATTTAAATTTTTGTTGATATGTGAGATACTTACATACATATGTAGGTTTTGAACGGATATCATGTAATTAGCTGCAATTTTGTACTTCCTAGGAAGATTACCTATAATTTGATATATAATACATTCTCAAATGTTATCATAATGTTCAAAAGTCAGACACAAAATTAAGATAAATGCAGTGTGTCTGTCTGCTAAAACCAGATTTGTGGAGCTCCTGAATTGTCCCACCCTGAATTTCAACATTGTCGATCAAAACACCATCGCTTAAACGCTAAATTATATCTACCACAAATTACAGAATGCATCAGGATTTAGATAATCCCCTGCGAAGGACGCTATTAAACTTCATCAAAATAAACATCTGAGATATCGACAAAACAGGAGCTCCAAAAACTTGACTACAACAGAAAAAAGGACAGACAGGTAGACGGACGGACATGTAGACGGACGGATAAACAAACAGACGGACTGACGGGCAAACAAACAGACGGACGGACAGACGGACGGAGGTCGCGAAATCGATTCTTGTGCCGATTCTGAGTTGATCGGTACAATTTGAATGGTATTCATAATCAGATTTGTGGAGTATATATATCAGATTTTAGAAAATCCTCCCATAAAGAACGATGTCAAATTTCATCACAATCGGTCCATAAACACCTGAGATATCGCTGAAACAATACTTACAAAATGTAAACAAAATTTCTTAGACACGTACTTTGGGCAATTTGCTGTACATCAAATGTAGTGTTATGGCGATATCTCAATTGTTTACAGACCGCTTTTGATAATATTTAATAACGTGCTTGGTGGGGGAATTTCCTAAAATCTGATATAAAATTTATGTAGGTCCGTACTAAAGGAGGATAGTTTTTCCTATTTCTGCATTTAATTTTTTCAACAAACATTCTCTAATGTGTACTTTGGGCAATTTGCGATACATCAAATTCAGTGTTTTGGCGATATCTCAGTTGTTTATGGACCGATTTTGATAAAATTTTACAGAGTGGTTTGGGAAAATATTTCCTATAATCTGATATATAACATATTATCACATGTACACCAGGAGTATCTTTTTTCTCTTGTTATTTAAAAGTGTGTTTCAATCAAAAATTTTAAAATTTTCGTCTAATTTTTGGTATTTTTTCGATATTTTCGGTGTTTATAAACCGATTTTAATGAAATTTAATAGCGTTCATTGCGGGAGAATTTCCTAAAATCTGATATATAATTTATGTAAGTCCATCCTCCAGGGGCTTCAGAAACTTGATTTCAACAGACAGACAGACAGACGGACGGACAGACAGACAGACAGACAGACAGACGGACATCGCTTAATCGATTCTCCTCCCGATTCTGAGTCGATCGGTATAATTTTTATGGGGTCTACGATCACTAATAAAAAAATTACAAACGGAATCACAAACTTATAATACCCTTTCACCTATTGGTGAAGGGTATAAAAATATAATAATAAAAATATCACTAAATATACACTCTTAGTTTTAGATACATACGTGAAATATATAGCTTTTGAATGGATGGTTATCAGCTTTGTCGGAAAAGTTTACTTATTAATTTGAAGTTAGTTAATTAATTAAAATGAACACTTCATCAATAATATTTGGGATGTATAGTTCTTTCGATCTGTCCGATGGATGTTTGAAAAGTTTTGCTCTAGTTCTTTGTGCAATTTTAATGTGATTTAATTTATCAGCATTAAATCGATTCCCGGTCGGGTTTATATGGGAGATTTCACTAAATGTGAATAGAGCTCGCCCATTTTCAATATCGAACTTTTCAAGAGATCAGAAATACTTTTGTCAAATGTTGTCCCTCTAGAAAGTTTATTTTAGGCGCTATTGTCCTGAATATCAATATTGTACAACGTCTTTTTACTAAATGTCATCATCGTATCTATTATAATTTGTCATTTATTAGCTACTAAGAGATTGCCTTAGGCGAAGTTATACGGGATCAATTGTCAAACGTGAACGGATTTCTCCCAATTGCAATTAAAAAATTTAAATTTTTGTTGATATGTGAGATACTTACATACATATGTAGGTTTTGAACGGATATCATGTAATTAGCTGCAATTTTGTACTTCCTAGGAAGATTACCTATAATTTGATATATAATACATTCTCAAATGTTATCATAATGTTCAAAAGTCAGACACAAAATTAAGATAAATGCAGTGTGTCTGTCTGCTAAAACCAGATTTGTGGAGCTCCTGAATTGTCCCACCCTGAATTTCAACATTGTCGATCAAAACACCATCGCTTAAACGCTAAATTATATCTACCACAAATTACAGAATGCATCAGGATTTAGATAATCCCCTGCGAAGGACGCTATTAAACTTCATCAAAATAAACATCTGAGATATCGACAAAACAGGAGCTCCAAAAACTTGACTACAACAGAAAAAAGGACAGACAGGTAGACGGACGGACATGTAGACGGACGGATAAACAAACAGACGGACTGACGGGCAAACAAACAGACGGACGGACAGACGGACGGAGGTCGCGAAATCGATTCTTGTGCCGATTCTGAGTTGATCGGTACAATTTGAATGGTATTCATAATCAGATTTGTGGAGTATATATATCAGATTTTAGAAAATCCTCCCATAAAGAACGATGTCAAATTTCATCACAATCGGTCCATAAACACCTGAGATATCGCTGAAACAATACTTACAAAATGTAAACAAAATTTCTTAGACACGTACTTTGGGCAATTTGCTGTACATCAAATGTAGTGTTATGGCGATATCTCAATTGTTTACAGACCGCTTTTGATAATATTTAATAACGTGCTTGGTGGGGGAATTTCCTAAAATCTGATATAAAATTTATGTAGGTCCGTACTAAAGGAGGATAGTTTTTCCTATTTCTGCATTTAATTTTTTCAACAAACATTCTCTAATGTGTACTTTGGGCAATTTGCGATACATCAAATTCAGTGTTTTGGCGATATCTCAGTTGTTTATGGACCGATTTTGATAAAATTTTACAGAGTGGTTTGGGAAAATATTTCCTATAATCTGATATATAACATATTATCACATGTACACCAGGAGTATCTTTTTTCTCTTGTTATTTAAAAGTGTGTTTCAATCAAAAATTTTAAAATTTTCGTCTAATTTTTGGTATTTTTTCGATATTTTCGGTGTTTATAAACCGATTTTAATGAAATTTAATAGCGTTCATTGCGGGAGAATTTCCTAAAATCTGATATATAATTTATGTAAGTCCATCCTCCAGGGGCTTCAGAAACTTGATTTCAACAGACAGACAGACAGACGGACGGACAGACAGACAGACAGACAGACAGACGGACATCGCTTAATCGATTCTCCTCCCGATTCTGAGTCGATCGGTATAATTTTTATGGGGTCTACGATCACTAATAAAAAAATTACAAACGGAATCACAAACTTATAATACCCTTTCACCTATTGGTGAAGGGTATAAAAATATACCCTACACGACACCTCTGAATATTGACCTAGGAAGACAACATTTCTTTCTGTACAGCTTAGGATGTAGAGTATCGATTTTTACTAAAGGAAAATCGGATTTCAAAATAAAGTTTTTCGCTCCACCCTAATGAACATTTCTAGTTAGAAAGGATTAGATATAAAAGAAAATGCAGATAACATTTTCCATTTAAAAAACTATAATATTGCCTTATATGTTTCTTCATAAAGATCCAATACTCTTTGTATAAAAACGAACATTTTTTCGAAGTACAAAACTAATAACAAGAATTTCAATTCTGAAAATTTAACAAAAACTTTAAACGAAAAGAACGAAATTTTTCGTGATAAGTGATAAGGTACATTTTCAATTAGGCGATTATGTAAACAAACAGTCCTCGATAACCCATTTTATTGAAAGAAAGTAACCGTATGGGGTGGTTTATGGCCAGACAACATCATCAACCCATATCACTGCGACACAAATTGACATTTTTTCTCTGACATCTGAATGAGACCGCATACACCTGAAACCAGAGGTTGGGTTCAGTAAAACTGCGTACTCAGTTTTTCACCTGGCCTTCATTTTCCTTTTTAAAGGACTTCAAAGTTTTAAGGACATGAAAATTTAAATAAATTATTTAAAATATACATTAGGGTGGGTCGACTTTTTTAGTGAACAATCGTATAGCAAAATCGAAATCTGCACCTGTTTCTAAGAAAGTTTCCCTAAGAAACCAGGTGTCTAAAATGAAATCCCAGCTAGCGCCGCTAGGCCTGAAAATATTCACTTCCTACATATTGAATAGAATTTTGGAAAAAAAATAGTTTTGGATATAATTCGATATCTTGAGAACTGATGAAGATATCTCAGTGAAACTTCAGGTGGACAAAGCTTTTGAGTTTCCACAAAATATGAGCTACAGTAGAGCTTAGTAGAATGCCATTAGGCTCCCAAATGTGAAACCAAAGTTTAACATGTCGAAGAAATTTCGTTCTTAAAATTCACCAAAGTTCCATTTATGCTCTGAACGTATATCTGATTATACATTTGAAAAGAGCATTCAAATATCTATTAAAACTGTGTTTGACTGTGTGAATATCTCATTTATGTTTCAAGATCTTTAGTGTTAAAACTTTGCTTCGTTCAATTATCTTAAAATTTTAATATACAGTGGTTCAAACGTATAATCGGACATCGGTATAACACTTAGTTTAAGTGCTTTTATAACAAGATCACAATTTTTTTCATAAGAAAACAAAAAATAACAAAAATTATTTATATTTTGAGATCAAACGAATAATCGGACACAATAATAAATGAAGACTTTTTAACAACTTAGAAAAAAAATTAATATTTCGTAGCATATCCTTTGGGTTCAATAACTCTTCTGAGTCTGTTTTGCGTAAACCTAACACAGAATTTGAACCAAAAAATACTCGTGTGACAGTAAAACATGGGGGAGGGTCTGTAATGGTTTGGGGATGTATGTCAAGTGCTGGTGTTGGAAATTTGCATTTCATAGATGGAAAAATGGACTAGTTTGTCTATTTAGATAATTTAAAGCAAAATGTTAAGCAGAGCGCAGAAAAACTTGGAATTTTAAACAAGTTTGCTTTCTACAAAGACAATGACCCTAGGCACACATCTGCTGTTCCGAAGCTCTGGCTGATCCACCACTGGCCTAAGCTGTTAAGTCCTCCCCCACAATCCCCAGACTTAAATGTTATAGAGCATTTATGGTTTGAACTAGGTCGTAGAGTGTATAAAAACAGCTACAACAATATAACTGAACTAAAATCAGCGTTGCTACATGAGTGGAACAATATTCCGTCGGAAGTGTGCTCCAATTTGGCCAATTCGATGCAAAACAGACTCAGAAAAGTTATTGAATCCAAAGGATATGCTACGAAATATTAATTTTTTTCTAAGTTGTTAAAAAGTCTGTAGTTATTATTGTGTCCGATTATTCGTTTGATCTCAAAATATGAATTGTTTTTGTTATTTTTTGTTTTTTTATAAAAAAAATTTTTGTTTTTTCTCTTTTTTGGTTTTATAGACAAATAAAATAATTTTTATAGCGAAATAAATCAAGAAGAATTTTTTATTAAACAAGATCTTGTTATAAAAGCACTTAAACTAAGTGTTATACCGATGTCCGATTATACGTTTGAACCACTGTATATTTGACGAATTGTTATGTGCAACAAATGTTCAACACTAAATATCTTGAAAGATAAAAGGTAATCACAAAATTAAAACTAATTTTAACATATATTTGAATGCTCTTTCCAAATGTGTAATCTAATATACGTTCAGAACATAAATAGGACTTTGGTGAATTTTAAGAACAAAATTACTTCGAGATATTAAACATTTGTTTCACGCTTGGGAGCCCAGTGGCATTCTACTACGCCTTACTGTAGCCCATATTTTGTGGAAACTCACCAGCTTTATCCACCTGAAGTTTCACTGAGATATCTTCATCAGTTCTCAAGATATCGAATTATTTCCAAAACTATTTTTTTCCAAAATTCTATTCAATATGTAGGAACTGAATATTTTCAGTCCTCGCGGCGCTAGCTAGGATTTCATTTTAGACACCTGGTTTCTTAGGGAAACTTTTTAGAATCAGGTGCAGATTTCGATTTTGCTATACGATTGTTGCGTTTTTTGGCTCCCATACAAATCAACCCACTCTAATATACATACAGTTTTTTTGGCAACATGGGTATCAAACAAAAGAAAACATTCCACGTATTCTGAAATTTTGTCTTTTTATATTCTTGAAATTTTTTTTCTCATTTTTCAAACTATGATAAATTATACTAAGAACATTAGAGTCAACAAGCGAAATTTTCTTCAAAAATAATTTTGAATATATTTCCTAATGCATCATCTATGCAGAATTGTGTAGGGTATATCCTCTGGAATAATCCAGTGCTGAACAACCTACTCCAAAAATCTAAGTAAACAATAACCAAGGCCCATATATACAGTAGAGCGGTTCGCCTTCCATACAAAAAAAAAAGTTGTGTCAGTCAACCCCTAGGTTCAAAGATAATGTTAAAACAATTCTAATTTTTTTTTTTAATTTTTTAACCACGCCTATAAATACCGCCCTGTTAATATTTTGTTCACTGTGTCGCCATTTTAAGTCCGATCATAACATTGTATATATCGGTGTTCGCGGCTCTGTAAAGGCTACATTTCTCTCTTTTACATATTTTAAGTGCGACGTCATTTTATAGTCATAATTAAAAAAAGAAAAAACTAGATTTGTACTCGATTCAATTAGGGTGGAATCGAATCGAATTTTGAAAAATTATAACTAGATATTGATGTGGTAGTAAAAAACTATCAAAGTGAGAAATGTAGCTTTTATATAGCCGTGAACATCGATATATAAAGTGTTATGATCGGACTAAAGATGACGACTCAGTTTATAAAAAGGACGGTATTTGTAGGCGTGGTAAAAAAATAACAAAAATTTTTTTCGAACTATTTTTACATTTTCTTTAATCCTAGGGGGTGACTGACTCAATTTTTTTTCGAACCACTCTAATATAAAGGTTAACGCATGGCTTCAACAAATACAACAAGCGAAAAACAACATAGATTTCGTTGTTGGATAATACGTTTTTTAATGCCAAAATTTAAAACAACAATTCGACAACTCAGAATAACAACAATAATTTGACATTAGAAAACTTAAACAAATTTTGAACTAGAACAAAATTTTGAAAAACAGCTGACAAATTGCATTCACTTGTTTTAATTAGACTATGACAATAACTTTCGAAAAATAAAAATTTTATTTAAACGAACCTGGTTATCAAAGATATATTGCAGGGGAAGGTAATATCATCAATATTCGGGTCCACAGTCCAGTAAGCGCCATTAAAATTGGATAAATGATGTCCATTTTTAAGATTTTTGCTAAACTCAAGGTTTAATATAAAAATAACCAGTGTGAAGATACAAATCGTTAGATGTAGAAAAAATACTTAGATAAAAACAATTTACAAACAAAAAATAAATTTAAATGATTTCGTACATTAAAAAACCTTGGTTAAACATTGTTAAAAGTTCTGCAATTATTTGCGTCTCCTTTTTATACCATTTTTTTATTTTAACTTTTTTTGTTTGTTTAAATATCAAATCAATTTTATTTTTTCACCATCAGTTAAACGGTCGTTTGATGGTTTTCCTTTCGTTGGTTTTTCCTTTGTTCCTTGTATTTGAATTATTTATTTCTTCTCTTTATTTATAGATATTTCTAGGCGAGAAGTAGTTACAAAATTTATGGTTATATTTAAATAATTTACATAAATTGTGGCTATAACAGCAGCAATTTTAATACTCGTAGTAAATTTAAATTTTATAAAAAAAAAAAATATTTGAAAATTAATATAATTGAAAAAATATAATCAAATGTAATATATTTTTATTAGATGGATCAATTTGGTATTTTTTGTATGAAGACTTCTTTTGCTACAAGGAAACAGGGTAAGGATTTGAACACTCATTTCACACATTTACTCATGTGCAAAAATTCCTTTTTATAAAAATCTCGCACACAGTCATGGGTATTAACAAATTTTTCTTGTACATTCATCTCTTACTCGTGTTGACAAGAGTAAACTTTTTCTACACAAGTCACGATCAACTAAAAAATGAAAACCACATTTTGTGTGCCACTCACAAAAAATATTTTACACGACTAGCGCACGACTTGCCCGTGAGTGGCACATTAGAAGAAATATTAACTAAATTTCTGCTTTGTTAAAGAAAAGACAAAAACAAAAAATACAAGAACAAAATCAAATTATTGCAAAAAAATAAATGGTTCGAGAGAACAGAGAAATAAAATCTCTCGGTTTATGAAACACAGCGGGAAATATCGCAAGGCCTTTAAACAAAAGTGCATAGAAATACATATACATAGGTATTTTTAATATTTTGATATTTTGTTTTTGATATTTTGAAAAAAATGATTCAATCTGTTTTTTATTTATCAAAAACCGCATTGATAAATAAAAAATATTACATTATTTATTTTTCTGCAATTTTTTCACAGTACAAATCTCTAGGCCTCGTAACCGTAGATTTGTCCTGCTGAAAATGTAAAAGACTCAATTGTAATTAACTAATAATGATAATTAACTAAATTAAAAATGAATGAATGACAAATGTGGATGCTCATGCGCCTGCTTATGTTGAAGTTTAGTTTAGTCGTGCGCATGAGGAAATGATTTTTAAATTTTATTCACTCTTCACGCGCGAGAGTTGTATAAGTTAATCTTTAGTCATAATTGTGTGTAACAAAACAAAAAAACATTACTCACAACTCTTGAGAAAGTGCTGAATTTAGACAAATGAGCTTCACACTCGTGAATATTTTCTTACCCTGCAAGGAAATATAATAAACGAAATTGTTCGAAATTTTATTTTCTTCTCGGATTATAGTTTAATGTTCCGAAAAGCCACAAATGAGCGTTTATTTTCATGGAAATAATCAAAAATGACTCTTCAAAATTTTGTAACCCTATATGCACCACAATCACTACCTTCAAAATTTACTTAAGCGGTAGGGAAGTCACAAATGTAGTCATAAATCCAAAGAAAATATAAGTTTTATGCTGATGTTTTAGAAAAGAAAATTTAATGCGACTTTTCTGCTTTCATGAGACAAGGATGGAAAATGGCTTTCTTGATTTTGTATTTAATACGACATAGACACAGTGAAACGTATTAAGCAACAGCGGCTGCGTTGACTACGACATGTTATACGAATGGATGGAAATACTCCGGCAAGAAAAGTGTTCGATAATGATCCAGAAGGAACTCGTAGAAGAGGGCGTCCAAAACTTCGATTGAAAGACGAAGTAGAAGAAAATTTTTCGAAACTTGGTATACGAAATTGGAGAATATGCGCACAAGATAGAGGTGCATGGAATTCTAAAATATGCTCTACCTTTGACCTAAACAGGTTTTAATTATAGGCCATTTAACGAACAAAACGATGAAAACAAAATGTACTTTTTAGGCCATGATGGTAACACTTTAAAAATTGAACTCGTCGGCTTCAAAAAATGACTTCCTGAACGGTTATCAAATTAGAAACTATAGAATTGATCTTATTTAATCGCTTTTGATCCGAAAAACTATTCAAATTTAACAATTGATATTCGTAATAAAATTCCTTTTAAGTTTTTTTTTTTTCGAAAAATATGGATTTCGAGTAATGAAAATGGGTACTTATACCTTCTAATAAAAAAAAATCGTGAAACGAAAATGATCTTATACCAACTTTTACAACAGAAATTAATTTGAATTATAAAATTTTATATGTAAGTAAGAAAGTAGTATAATCGAGCTCGATCGATTCTGTAGTACCCTAATCCGATGAACGATTGTTAACATATTTAGAAGATTTGTAAAGTTTAGAAAAAGAGCTGGGGGGTCAAGCACGGACCGCTTATCGAATAATATTAAAGTGTTCCAAAAACTTCATAATTAAACAATAAAAAATTTAAAATTGTAAAAAGTAGGACGCGGCAGTACTACGGTACCAATCAGGTTAAAAATGTATAAAAAAAAATACAAGTGTCATGGGATATAAATTATTTTTAGGCTTTGTAGGAGGTATTCCAAATTTATAATAAGTCGCAAAAGAAGCATTCAAGTGCTTTTCATGATTCGGATGCAATGGATATGTAGTTCTGAGTTTAGTAGTTGAGCAATAGTCCTAATTTCAAAAAATATATGGAACATTTCAAGAAAGTATCGGCTTATCCATTTTGCGGTTTCAAAAGTAAGTAAAACACACATAAAATATTTTTTTTTTTTCATGATATTCCTTCTTTATTATGAAGTTTAAATACCCACCACGCGAAATATTGCAAGCATTGATTCTTTGGGCCGCTTTCAGCCATAACTAGACGAATGTTGGTTTTTAAGTGCCCAATAGTTAAAGGTTTGTCTGCATAAGCACGGTCTTTCTCGTAGCCCCACAAAATCTTGGCGACCAGTTGATATCGCCACGTCGAGAAATAACGCGGTCAGGAAATGTCTCTTGTAATGAAGCCATATTAGCACGAGTTGTGAGGCATGTGTCACTGTCTTGTTGAAAACACATATTGTCCAAGACGTATTCTTCAATAGCAGGAAAAAAAAGTCGGTTATCATATGACCATAACGCCCCGAATTCACGGAATCGACACATTCGGGTCTTCGGCAACACTTTCACTTACAGCAGCGATATTTTCAGCGGAACGAGATATTTTCAGGCCTTACAATATTTGTAACCGCTCCATTCTCTTAAAATTTCTTCACATTTTAGCCAATTGTATGTTTTGATAATTTTTATGCATTGTGTGATACTTAAACGATCCAATTTCGACAATGTCAGACTTTCAACTGAAATGAAAAAAATTAGTTTAACAACTTAGTTTGACAGATGTCGCATTCCAGTCCTATACCTTTGAAACCACGAAATGGATAACTCTTTATAAAAATAAAGAAATTTATATAACAAAATTCATGATTTCCTGGAATATAGATACAAAAATGCCTGTTCTTTTGTCCGATTTTAATAAATATTGAGTATTATAATAAAATTTAGAAAATAAATTTTCGATTGTAATAATTAATCCATTATTTAGTCATGTTTCCGTTCATTACTTTTGTTGTACTTATTTTATTAAAATCATTATTATTAGAAGTAATTTTATATTAACATTTGACGAAAAAAAGAAGAATATATAAAATTAAAATAAGTTTTAAATGGTGTTAATTTTATAATCTTTGTAATCTTCAATTTAAATGGTTTAAATTATTAGAATAGGCTACAAACACTCAATCATATAACATAGTTGCCAAGTTTTTTTAATCTAAATATTTAC
This sequence comes from Stomorhina lunata, assembly GCA_933228675.1. Lineage (NCBI taxonomy): Eukaryota > Metazoa > Arthropoda > Insecta > Diptera > Rhiniidae > Stomorhina > Stomorhina lunata. Next base: position 46,229,508 of record OW121741.1, on the reverse strand, counting down.
CGGAACAACACTCTTTTCTTAATTAAGATTTTCTTAAACTATTTATAGTTTATGAATAATGTAATGAATATTTAACTATGTCGATTAAAAAATCAAGAAAAATTATCTTCAGCACTCACTTTTGAACATTCAGAGTCAAACCTGGCATTCCTGAATATTTTATAATAACTTTTTGGTAAAACTTTGTTTCACCGCTTCGTGTTTAAGAGTTAATTAACAACAATACACTCTTGACTGTAATTTTATTTAATTGACACTTAAATGAAATAAAGTTTTATTTCCTTTTCGTTGCTATTGCTTTTTATACCCTACACCACTGCAGGGGATATAGAAACAGATGTACAGACTATAGTCTTTGGTGATGAAATTCATCACAGATAATTTTTTGTGCATTTTGACAACTGCTTTGGAGTTGGTCGAAATTGATCTATTAAATATTAACACATTTTCGGAATTTAGATTAAATGATTATGCCCCCATATCTTTAATAACCATAAATACCTTCCATACAAGTCTTTCTTATAAAAAAAATCTCCAAAACGATAATAAATCTAAAGATAATTGAATTTCTTTGTAAAGTAACATTTGGTAACAATCGGTTCATCGTCACACAAAACATAAATTTAATTTTTTTAACATAATAAGAAGACCTTATTTTGAAAGTGGAATAAGTCCACATTCCAAAAAAATTTTAATTTAATGATGGGAAAAGGTTCTGCAATTGTGGATCTTACTATGCGAAAAATAATTAATTTTAAATTTACAAAACCTACTAAAATATTGACGGTCAAACATTTTGTAGTTAACGATTTGATACAAATTTTTATTTTGAAAGTGGTTTAAGTCTCATATATTTTTAATTTAAAAGAAAAAAATATTCAAACAAAATAAAAATTTCAAATTTATTTGTTTTGAAAGTGGATTAAGTCCGATACATTTTTAATTTCAAAAGAAAATGTTTCTTCAAACAAAATAATAATTTAATTTTTTTTGAAAGTGGATTAAGTCCAACGCATTTTTAAATTCTAAAAAAAAGTATTTACTCGAAAAGAGTAAAAGTTCAACTTATTTTAATAGTAGTACGATTCTAAGGTTTTTAAAAATATTTGCAATTAAGATTGTAGGATCTTTTTATAGGCAATTTTTCAAAAAATTACTTTTTATAGGAAATTTTTCAAAAATTTTCTTTTAAAAGGAAATTTTTCAAAAATTTCCTTTTTATAGGAAATTTTTCAAAAATTTACTTTTTATAGGAAATTTTTCAAAAATTTACTTTTTATAGGAAATTTTTCAAAAATTTACTTTTTATAGGAAATTTTTCAAAAATTTACTTTTTATAGGAAATTTTTCAAAAATTTACGTTTTATAGGAAATTTTTCAAAAATTTACTTTTTATAGGAAATTTTTCAGAAATTTACTTTTTATAGGAAATTTTTCAAAAATTTACTTTTTATAGGAAATTTTTCAAAAATTTACTTTTTATAGGAAATCTTTCAAAAATTTACTTTTTATAGGAAATTTTTCAAAAATTTACTTTTTATAGGAAATTTTTCAAAAATTTACTTTTTATAGGAAATTTTTCAAAAATTTACTTTTTATAGGAAATTTTTCAAAAATTTACTTTTTATAGGAAATTTTTCAAAAATTTAATTTTTATAGGAAATTTTTCAAAAATTTATTTTTTATAGGAAATTTTTCAAAAATTTACTTTTTATAGGAAATTTTTCAAAAATTTACTTTTTATAGGAAATTTTTCAAAAATTTACTTTTTATAGGAAATTTTTCAAAAATTTACTTTTTATAGGAAATTTTTTAAAAATTTACTTTTTATAGGAAATTTTTCAAAAATTTACTTTTTATAGGAAATTTTTCAAAAATTTACTTTTTATAGGAAATTTTTCAAAAATTTACTTTTTATAGGAAATTTTTCAAAAATTTACTTTTTATAGGAAATTTTTCAAAAATTTATTTTTTATAGGAAATTTTTCAAAAATTTACTTTTTATAGGAAATTTTTCAAAAATTTACTTTTTATAGGAAATTTTTCAAAAATTTACTTTTTATAGGAAATTTTTCAAAAATTTACTTTTTATAGGAAATTTTTCAAAAATTTACTTTTTATAGGAAATTTTTCAAAAATTTACTTTTTATAGGAAATTTTTCAAAAATTTACTTTTTATAGGAAATTTTTCAAAAATTTACTTTTTATAGGAAATTTTTCAAAAATTTACTTTTTATAGGAAATTTTTCAAAAATTTACTTTTTATAGGAAATTTTTCAAAAATTTACTTTTTATAGGAAATTTTTCAAAAATTTACTTTTTATAGGAAATTTTTCAAAAATTTACTTTTTATAGGAAATTTTTCAAAAATTTACTTTTTATAGGAAATTTTTCAAAAATTTACTTTTTATAGGAAATTTTTCAAAAATTTACTTTTTATAGGAAATTTTTCAAAAATTTACTTTGTATAGGAAATTTTTCAAAAATTTACTTTTTATAGGAAATTTTTCAAAAATTTACTTTTTATAGGAAATTTTTCAAAAATTTACTTTTTATAGGAAATTTTTCAAAAATTTATTTTTTATAGGAAATTTTTCAAAAATTTACTTTTTATAGGAAATTTTTCAAAAATTTACTTTTTATAGGAAATTTTTCAAAAATTTACTTTTTATAGGAAATTTTTCAAAAATTTACTTTTTATAGGAAATTTTTCAAAATTGCGTTTTATAGGAAATTTTTCAAAATAGCGTTTTATAGGATTTTTTTTGTAAATTTACTTTTTATAGGAATTTTGCTGTGAAAAATATTTGGCAAAATTTTTTGAAACAAAATTTTTCGTTTTATTTGTTTTGAAAGTGGATTAAGTCCCATACATTTTTCAATTCAAAAGTAAAAATTGTTTCATACAAAACCAAAAATTCAAATTTTATTTGTTTTTAAAACAGTTTAAGACCCATACATTTTTCAATTCAAAAAATGAGTATTTAAAATGTTTATTTTGAAAGAGGTATAAGTCCATTTAACCCACTAAAGAACGCATTTTCAAATGGTTTTTATATATTTATTTTTATGAAAGAAAAATTTGATAGGTTTGATCAAAACTTTATATTTAATTTACTTAAATTTTCCAACTATATTTTTAAAAACACTAAAACGCAAAACCCTTTATATCTCAATTTAAAAAAAATTGACTTAATCCACTTTCAAAATAAGGTCTTCAATATAATTTTTTTAGAATCGTTGTTTATCGGTTTAGAACTAAAGTATTTCTATCTTACTTGTGGTACCACATATATAAGTTTCAGCTGTAAAGCAAATATTTAGGCGTTTAAAATAAACTTCTTAATTTACCGACTTTATTTCTTTGTTAATACTTACATTCCTCACCAACAAAGCTTGTTACCGCTGTTGTAAAAGCTCTAACATTTGCAATTTTATCTATTTGGAGTTTACGGAGGATCTGTTTGGAGTTAAGGTCAATTGTGCTACTTTCACGGCATGAGTTCACAAATCCTCAGGACTAAGTGAAGTAGAGTTTTCCTGTTATGCCTTAAGGAGGACTGCAACTTTTAGATGTTAAAGCTCTCTGATCTCTCCAATGACATCCCAAAAGGAACTGATGAGTTACTAAGATGTTTTGCTTTTTTACTTGAAGAACCTTTGTTTCCTCATGATGATGATGTAGGAAGGGAATTTACAGGCAGACTGTGGTTGTTCTTAAGACTGCGTTTTGGCAGCTATGAATATTTATCCACTGAGTATCACTTAACAACTTTAGCCACATTAGAGCAACATAATTTGCCTCTGATCGGCCAATCGCTTTAAATGTAGACAGTTATGTTTCTTCCATTTCCCAAGAACTGCCGACCTGCCGCGGCAGGTGCAACAAGGACCATGTTTCATCAACTCAATTTCTATAAAGATGTTGTCGAGTGTGACTTCTATGATAATCGGGTTGTTTACGGTCGGAATTGGTACACTATCGTCCTCGACGCTGCAGTCTAATTTCTTATGTCTACGTCGTTTATAGGGTCGCTGAGAATTTAGTTGGTTGTAAGTTCAATTTACGTTCAGTGAAGAAATTGTAGAAGATATTGAGATAACGGAAGTTGAATCCGCATAGGTGTTTCATATCAAAGCCTGTAACCGTTATCGTATAGTCATCCGCGTATGATATTCGACCTCTGACGGTAGAGCTACGAGTTTAGAGAGGTAGAAGTTAAATAGGAGTTGCGAGAGGACTTCGCTCTGCAGAACTATCTGTTTAATAATACGGTGTTTTGAGTATTGGTCTCTAAACTCCACGAAAGATTGACGAACATTTACATCGTTTACTACCCTTATCTGCTGCACGATGCTCTGAAATGGCTAACCGTGTCAAAAGCTTTTGACAGGTTAAGCGCTACTAGAACCGTTCTTTCTCAAGGGTTCTGCTGGTCCAAGCCGTGTGCAATCTGTGTGGTAATCTCGGTTATTGCTACTTTGGTGGTGAGCATTTTGCAAAATCCATGCTGGTGACAAGCTGCTACTAGAAGTGGAGCATCGAGTGTTTTCGCGACTTGTGACAGGAATATCGGTTTGTATGATGATTCCTCATTCGCGGTTTTCTCAGATTTCGGATACGATAAGCCTAATTATTGACAGATTAAGTCCTTCATAACTAAATGCGTTAGAAAAAATCTTGCAATTAACACAACTGGAACAATTTTCAACAGCAAACACATGCTACTAGTGTTTGCTGATGACAATGATATCATGCGACGCACATTGCACGAAGTGACTGCCGTTTTTTCAAATATTGAGAAAGAGTTAATAAAAATATGTCTAGTTGTTAATGAATTAATAACAAAGCTGATAGTTTCTACTGAAATTGGACCACATGTGATCGTTAAGAACTATACCTTGGAGGTTGTAAAAGAATTTGTTTTCCTTCGCACCGCCGCCAATATAAATAATGTTATAAGTTTCGAAATCAATCGTAGAATTACACTTGCTATCCAATGCTATTTTGGCCTAGGCAGGAAGGTAAAAAATCCTCTCTATAAGAACTAAAATTACACTCTACAAAACGCTTATATTTCCAGTGGTATAATATGGTGCTGAATCATGGACACTGATGAAGCTATTCTTCGAGTTTTTGAGAGAAAGATTCTACGAAAAATTAATGGACCAATCAGCGTCAAAAATGAATATTGACACCGATTTAACCATGAGCTGGAAGATTTAACCATGAGCTGGATGATATTGACATAGTGAAATGTATTAATCAACAGCTGTTGCGTTGGCTAGGAGTTGTGCGAATTGATAAAAATATTCCAGCAAGAAAAGTGTTCGAAAATGATGCCGAGGAAACTCGTAGAAGGTTACAACCGAAACTTCTATGGAATTACCAAGATTGGACTACGAAATTGGAGAATATGCGCACAGGATCGAAGCATATGGAATTCTAAAATATGGCCATTTAAGTAAGAGGGTAGGTCATACTTCACAAAATTCAAACTTTGGCCGCACCGCGGTCAAATATATTTCGTGTTTTATTTGCGTTGGAATCCGCCCATATTTGACCATATCCCCCATGCAAGTCCAACTGCAAAAAGATATTTAAATGATTACAAAAACTCTTTCGTAACTCAGAAGATATCCCCAGTCATGCAGGGTATCATTAAGTAGAGTTTAACTGACTTTAGAACTCGTTTACTTGTTATACCCTTTTCCACTATAGGTGGAAAAGGTATTATAAGTTTGTACTGATGTATATAACGCAAAGAAAAATTTGTCTTAGACCTATCTTTTAGTATACCAATAGGCTTAGAATCACTTTCTGAGTCGATTTAGCGATGTCAGTCAGTCCGTCCGTCCGTCTGGCTGGCTTGACCCCCATGTAAACCATGTAATTAAACTACAGGTCGCAATTCTAAAGATAATTTGATGAAATTTGGCACGATGATTTTGTGAAAGTGGGAGCACGGCTATTGAAATTCGTCAAAATCGGTCCATTATTTATCGTACCTCCCATAGTTCCCATTTCCCGGAATTGATATTTTGGCCACAAAAATCAATATTTTTTCATAAAATTCAAAACATATACTGCTTTTGTAAGCTTAAATTACCGTACGAAATTTCGTTGAAATCGATCCACATTTGACCATAGCTCCCATACAAACTCTTCTGTCAAAACGCACTAAATGAGACAAAAATCAGTAAAACGCTCATAGATCTAAAGATACTGAGAATTTTGAATTTATTTTTTGCATACATAATTTTTATAAGAACTGTAACCAATTTGCCAAATTTGGAGATAGTCGGTACATATTTGACCCTAGCTCTCATATAAGTCCAAATGACGGAAACAGTTGAAATATGTAGGTTTTGAGAAAATGTTTGTATGAAGGCAAAATTTAGTAAATATTTGTCTTTATACAGGAACCTGACCTTACTCGTAGTGGTGAAGGGTATCGTATAGTCGGGCTTGACAGACTATAGCACTTTCTTACTTGTTTTTAAATGTATTTGAGTGTCTGTTATTTGGATTTAAAGTTAACATTTGTTAATCATCCAAATTTATTCTAACTAATCCTTTTCTGCCTTGAGGTTGTTTTCTTTTTTAAACATTTTCGTGCTGATGCTCTTTCTGTAGAATTAAGTCTCTGCGTGTAGTTGTTAATAAAATTGTATCTGTGAATGTCCTTTTGAATGTGTGTATCTTCAGTGTTAATTAGTTAAGTAGTCCTGTTATAATTGTTATTTCAAAATTAACCTTGAAGTGTTTAACAAAAAAATGTAACGGATAAAAGCCTAAAGAATTGACAGAACAATGTTATCATTAAACAAACCCACATCAACATCAACATCATTCAAAATTAAATAATAAAGTGCGATATTGTGTTTTAATGGTGTAAACATTAATTAGGTTAACACTGAGGAACATAATTTAGTGATTTTAATATTAAACCTATTATATATTCACTCTAATGTTAATGTTTGTAAGTGGCATTATTGTATAGTCCAAACAGATGACAGAGCACAATTTTGGACTGTTGTTAACTTTTTTGATGTGTTATTTATATATACAACACATCTAATCTGGGATTTTTATACATCTATGATGGTATTTTTTTAAGTTCGTTTAATTAAGGGGCAAAACCAAGTGACGTTAAATCTCCTTAATCAAGTGAGATGACAATATTTTAATTTATATCAGCGACGAAATTGGATAAAAGCATTTTTTTTTGTTTTTTTAACCCAAGTATACCGTAGTCGATTAATAACAAATTTTATGTGCTCAATAATTAAGCTTTATATTTAGTGGAAATAAAAACCTCAAAACAAAAATTATTTGCATTTGATCTCGATTTTTTACATTTATTTATTGATAAAAGCCTTTTGGCTTTTATGGTATAACCAATTTCTCGACGCGTTTCGATGGTTGGTTTGATCATATCTTCAGAAGGAATATCCCTACTTTTAGACGGATCGAAAACCTCACATTATTACATAAATATTTTACAAAGACAATCATTACGAATTAGTGGGAAGTAAAGAATGATTAAACTGACAAATGTTTGTGTTTGCTTTTGTTCAGTTGATAATCTGATCTTTAACTTATGGTTTACAAATATACAATTCGTAGTGATTGTGTTTGTAAAATAGGTAATAATGCGAGGTTTTCAACCTGTCTAAAAGTAGAGATACTCCTCCTAAAGGATGGCCTAACCAACCATCGAAACGCCTCGAGGAATTGGTTATGCCACAAACATTTTTTGGCCTCTATCAATAAATTGCCTGTTATATTAATAAATAAATGTAACAGATCGAGATCAAATGCAAATAACTTTTCTTTTTGAATAGTATTTGCATCTCGGCAATTTTGTTATTTTTTAATTTTTAAGGTAAAGAAGTGAAGATGACGAAGGTTCTAACGAATAGTTGAGGTCTCTACTTTCGAAAAATTGTATTATAAGATCGCAAATTAAAAATGAGAGAGGTTATAGACGCCTACGACATCTAACATGGCTCAATGGCTTCAATTTTAAATCATCACTAAGATATGAGAAAGCTTTCCGCAAAATGCTTACAATCAACCTTAAACGCATACATTTGACAATATCGCAGGAATATTTCGGGTTATTCAGCAGCTGTATATACGAGTTTTTGTACCGTTTCGCAACTATGGACAAAACGTGTATCCACCACAAAACACCTGATACTAAACAGTGGGTTTCTCGGGCTTAATCGGCTCTAATAAAGACAATGGAGGGTTTGTAAGACAATTATGTCATGACGAACGTTTTTATGAATACACGAAGGAATTGTTCATATTTTTTTTTATTTTCAAACGGATAAAACAATCAATAATCGATTACACAGCACAACAAAATAAAAACAATTTCATGTGCTCTTAAAACCACTATACAATTATGATGTATCATGACTACCTTTGTACAAAAATGGTAAAATTTTTAAATTCTATGGCAATATTTTTTTAAAAAATTTTTTTTTTTTAATTGCAATTTTTTTTAGACGTTTCTTCAAATAATTAATGATAACTCAAAAACTACTAGTCCGATATTATTAAAATAAAATCAGAAACATTTAGATTTACATAGCCTTTAATTCGTCTATATATTGCGTTTCAATCGGATCAATAGTATCAGAGTTATAATAAAAAACTTAAGAAAAAAATATATTTTTTATATAAAAATGGCAAAAATTTTCGTTTTAAAAAAATCATGAAAAATCGAAAACGGCAAAAAAACTTCCAGATTTATTTTTTTTATCGCATAGCGACATATAATAGCAACAAAACGAGATATCGACCATAAAAATCGATTGATTTTTTTCGAATTTATTCACAATTTAGTGAATTCGCTCATTTTCACAAAATTTTAGTTTTTTGCTTGATATACGCATTATAGCGGGTTTTCAAATGTATGAAAAAAATAAATTTGAAATACAGTATCGAAGGCTGAGAGTTGGAATATTTGACGGCCCACAAATTCGCAAATTAGTCAAAGATACCGATTTTCTCAGTTCAATATCAGATTTTGCAAATATCGGATCCAAATATTTCCCAAAATTTTCCGAAAGTTGTTTTATTTTATTTCTAAGACATGTATAAATCACACAAAAAAGAAGTAATGGAAAATCTTTAGCCAATCAAAAATTATATGTATTTAAGTTTACAACTTCAAAAAAGTAAAATTTTTGTAATTTTTTTTAACCAAAAAAGTGAAAACATTATTTTTGAGATATAAAAAAAAGGAACTTAATAGGGAAAACTATTAGTGGAAAGTAACCAATTTTTGACACTGTTTTTATACAAATAACTTTTACGCCCAGGGATTTTTAAGAGAAATATTCATAAAATAGTTTTTGGGGATTTTAAAAAGATAGTTTTTGGGGATTTCCTAAAAATGTTTGGGAACTGCCGGGCTGCTGCTATCAATTTTATTTTTAATTTTTGTATTTTTTCCATCAAAATATCTATTTAAATATTAAATTTTATTAAAATACATTAACAAACGAATTTATTATTGAATTATGAAATTTTTTTTTTTTGCGATTTGAAAAAATTTTAGGAATTCCCAGATACCTGACAGCATTTGGAATTTAATTCAAATCCCAAAAAGATGTTTTTATTAGAATTTTATAATTCAATAAATTCTCAAAAATAATGTTGTAAAAAACGGAAAAAACTTACTTTTTTAAAAATCTAAACTTAAATATATAAAATGAGCGGCTAAAGATATTGAATCAATTCTTTTTTTGTTTGGTTTATACATTCCTTAGAAATAAAATAAATTTCGGAAAAATCTGGAAAAATCGGGAAAAATTGGATCCGATATTGGCAAAATTCTGGACATAATTCATCAAAAAGTTGAAATTTGTTTTTTTTTTTCATAAACTTTATGCATTAAACACATAGACTACAGCAGGCTACGGGCTACACCTGTCAAAATTAGAATACATGCATTCAAATAGAAATAAATTTTTTAGAGTCGACACGGCTACACGACTACCGACCACCGTTGTAGCTGTAGCCAAAATTAAACTTTTTTCTATTTTTGTTGGCGACAATAATAGATTTAGTGCTGTCAACACCATATAATATTGAGATAAATGAGCGATTTAAGCCACTTGACTTTATTTACCATAAATACAATGGGGAGAATTTATGTAAACAATTTTCATACTTATCAAATATTTATATATTTAATGTATATAATAATATCTAATAAAATATTATGTAAAAATTTATATTTATATATCTCTAACTCAATATAAGTAAAATTTTAAAAAGTTATTTTTCAAACTGTCTAACTCACACGCTACGCGTGCTAGAGCTACGTAGTTCATGTTATATAAAAGCCCAGTATGTCCTTTATAAAATTCATTATATAAAAGAGCATACTTATATCTATATTGTTTAAAGATATGTGAATTTTTATAAAAAAAAGTCGGTTGCAGAAATAAGTTTATAGTATATTATAGCTCTTAATTATAAAGAATATTATATAAAATATATAAGAATATAAAAGAAATTTTCAGTAGCTTTTGTTTGATACCAAAAAAGTTAATACCGGATATAAACTTCTAAAGTTATACCGTATTATACTTAAAATTTAAAAAGCGCATAACTCTTAAACTATAAGAGATCACACCAAAATCTTTCTATAATTTTTTTTTTTTTGATGTAGACATACTATCTGGTACAGGAAAACAGTTGATTTCGGAGATTAATAAATAAAATGAATTTATGTCGTTTTTATCAAAATTTAAATTGTTATTTTGTCCATCTTACAAACGCGATATTGGCACCACTCATAAACAGATGTTTCGAAATGTAGCTGCCGTCCCCAAAATAATTAAGTAGCTGCCTACGAGGCGACGATTGCAGCCAACGACTTTTGTAGTCGGTGTTCGTGTAGCCTGCTGTTGTCTATGTGTTTAATGCATTAGGAGATAACCTAAAGTGTAGCAATGTTTTTTGTAGATCACAGCTAGCGTGTTTCGGATCTAAAATATGACTTCTGGATCGTTTTTAATGCTCGAAAAATTAGATCGGCCTACTTTTCAATCACTTAAATAATAATAAATATCGAATTATATGAGATATGGGATATCATATCATATTTAGTGTGATATAACTTGTATTTATGTGGATAAATCCGTTAAAAGATATGACAACCAAAAAAAGTACAAAGGAGATGTATATAAAAGCGAACCATTGTACCAAATTTCACATTCGCTCGGCTATCGGTTCTTTGTACCGGAACGACTTCGACCAAGGACTGTCAGTTCTGCAATATTACCACTAATATCGCAGTTACAACAATCAAATTTCACCCCAATCTTACGAAATTTAAAACTTTACAAAATTAAAAATTTTTATTAAAAAGGTTTATCAAAATTTGGGACATCAAACATTTAATTAAAAAGTTTTACTGTAGTGTATTGCACTAAGAATCCCAATTTATTACAATTATTTATTATTGTAATAAATAGTTTTTTGATAAAACCAAAAAATGTTGGTGGGGAAACCTTTCCTCGACGCGTTTCGATGGTTGGTTAGACCATCTCATCAGGAGGATTATCCCTAATTCTAGACAGAGCGAAAACCTCACATTTTGTATAATTTGAGGGACTGAATAAATACGAATTATTATTATTGTGTCCAACAAATATCAACATAAAGCGCAGATTATCATCCGAACAAAACACACAAACATTTTTCAGTTTTATCATATTCTTTATTATTTACAAATTAAAGAAATTTTAAAATGGTCAAACAAATTTTAAAAAATTACAAATGTCAATAATTTACAAAATCAATCTTCTTTATGTTATCGGTAATATAATCTTAATTTTAAATTATTAACATGCCAATCAATCAAGCATCTAACTGTCAGTCAAGTTGGACCTAAATTATATATTTTATTGTGTTTCTTTTTTTTTTTTTGACTTATACGAATAATGAATCAGTTGGGGTCATTTTTCAAATAATTGAGGAAGGATAAATAAAAATGTAAAAGCCTATTATTCGAAAAATGTTGTTGTTTGATGTCTACGTCATGTATTTACTATTTTTGATACATTTTCAACTGTCCGTTTTGGTGAAGCTACTATATATAACTGACAGAAATAAAAGGATACTTTATGAATTAAATCAAAATAACAAAGGAAATAGGGTTAAGCTTTTTATGGTCAACAACTTTACCTTAGAAAAGCTTTGAGTGGTGAAAAATCTCTGCTTTATGGTGAATTAATTTCTCAACAATATTTTGTCATGTTATAGTTTTCATTCTCAATGAATGTTTCCTTTTTGTGGTGATATTAAAATATGGTCAAAATAAATATAAAGTTTCGTTTTAAACATTTATTTTTTATACAAAATGGTAATTCTTAAAATTGGTTTATAAAGTGTTAATCTTATATTCTTAAACAAGCAATAATTGTATATATATATATATATATATATATATATATATATATATATATATATATATATATATGTATATATATATATAGAATGGCTATCTCGAAAACGGCTCTAACGATTTTGATAAAATTTGGACAGTGGGTATCTTTTTTGATGTATAGGTCGAAGAAGAAGGGACTTTTGGAACTTTAACCTCTAAGAGGTTAAAAACGGGTAAAAAGGGGAAAAAATCGAAAACGCTATGTCTCCTAAAGTAATAGGTATAGAAACAAAATTAAAATTGCGTTTTAAACAGCTTTGAAAATAAGCGGACAGGTGTTTGGTACTTTTTTGAAACTATGTCCGGTAGGGGGTAAAAAAGGGTGAAAATAGTTTTTTTGGCACCTTTTAAACCCACTCTTATATTTTAAACTAAAGAATATAGAAAGAAACTTGGTACTGCAATCAATAGATGTAAAAAAACATGAAACACGTATTTGGTACTTTTTTGATTTTGGAGCCAAAATGGGTAAAAAAGGGATAAAATGATAACTTAACATCTCCAAAGTAATATGAATAGGAACATTATACATTATGTTAAATGCGTTTTAAAAAAATGTACCGAATTCAATTGGCACCAAAAAAGTACCAAATATACATATGGAACTTTTAGAAATTAGGGAATAAAAAGGGGGAAAAATTAGTATTATTTTAAACAAATGAATGTTTGTCTGTATGTATGTTCTTTATAGAATAGTAAACTGTGAATTTGATTGTGTTATGCTCTTTAGCGAAGATGTTGCGGATAAGCCGGCGAAGGTTTTAAAGTTGATAATACTAATTTCCGACAGATGGCGCCACAGAAAATTACTAAAAATTAATTAAATCGTAAACTGTACATTTGATCATGCTATGATCTTTAGCAAAGTTGTAGCGCATGAGCCGACGAAGGCTTTTTAGTTGGTATGAATAATTTCCGACAGGTGGCGCTACAGAAACTTAATTTTAATCGTAATCTGTACATTTAATCATGCTACAATCTTTAGCAAAGTTGTTGCACATGAGCCGACGAAGGTTTCTTAGTTGGTATGAAGAAATTTCGACAGGTGGCGCTACCGAAATTTACTCAAAGTCAATTTAATCGTATGCTGTACATTTAATCATGCTATAATCTTCAGCAAAGTTGTTACGGATAAGCCGAAGAAGGTTTATGAATTGGAAGAAGCAAAGTCCGACAGGTGGCGCCACAGAAAACTACTCAAAATGAATTAAATCGTAAACTGTGCATTTGATCAGACTATAATCTTTAGCAAAGTTGTTGCGCATGGGTCGACAGAGGTTTCTGTTGATATGAATAATTTCCAAAATTATTCAAAATGAGTTAAACTGTAAACTATGCAAACTATGTGTTGGTCGGACAAAATAAATCAAATAATTCAAAATTAACTGAATATTTCTGCAATATAAAATATATAAAAACTTTAAAATTTTCCTCAAAATGCTTATCATAAAGCTCCGAGCAAGGCTCGGTCTACCAGGTACTGTTTTTAGCAATATTTAAAAGATTGCGTTAAAATGATAAACGAGAAAGTAATTTTATTTTCACTAGGTAAATACTGTTTTCTCTATTTTTTATAACCTCCATCCAGCGTTACCGCTGACAAATTTGAAAAAGTCGCAAAAAAGTCGCTTTTAAAAAAAAGTCGCACAAAAAGTCACTTTCAATAAAAAAAAAGTCGCACATATTTTTTGATATAATTTTTACTTAAACAATGAACAAAAGACTATAAAACAATTCATACTTGAAAAAATATTATATACAGGCAAAAATCAAACAGTTTTAATTCCTGTAAAACCGACTTTCAACTCGAATAATTTTTGTTCTCTTAGGTGTTCGGAAAATCTAATTACAGATTTGAACTCCTAAGTCTACAGGTATATTAAACACAAAATCTTAGTGGCGCAAGTTTGCACTTCTTAGCTTAATTGTCATGCAAATTTCAAAAACGTAAAAAATCTTCTTTTTTCGTTCCATTTGGACCCAGTCGTTATTTTATGAAATAGACACCATACTTGCGGGATGAATCCATTGCCCTTTAAATTTTAATTTCGTCACTTCAAATACTACTTAATGGCTGCCAAAATTTAAGCACGTTTTCTCCACTTTTAATTTTTTTTCGCATATTTTTCGGCCCCCTCAATGAATTCCTAAAAAATGGATACGGATTGGTAGATCAGTTGTGCATCGTTTGTTATATATCATTTATGTGCTCCATATTGGTATAACATATGACAAATATGTATAAAAATTAAAAACTACCTCGTAAACTGAGTTTTTGCCATTCAACACCTAAAAGCAAAAGCGCACCAAAAAATCATTTTTTGCTATTATTGTATGAAGATTTTGAAAATCGTTAAAAAAATTATATATTGCTTTTAATGGTTTTGACAGCAAACTGAGACCAAAGTGATGACATTTATACTTAAGTTACAATCATTTCAGGGAATTTTAGTTAAGATATTGAATATGTGATAAAAATACAAATTTTAAATTATTTTCAAAAAAGGTGTCAAAAGTCGCACAAAACTCGAAATAGTAGCAAAAAAGGGCCATGGAAGAAAAGTCGCAGGTTGCGTCGCAGGCCACCTAAATAGTCGCAAATTGCGACTTTAGTCGCATAACGATAACGCTGCCTCCATCTAAAAGAATGCGGAATATATTGAAATTTTAGAACTCGTCCTTAAGGAAACGATCAGCACCTCGAAAATTTGTCCCATTATCGCTGTAAATTTCAGCTGGGGTACCGCGTCCGTGCAATACAATGTCTAAGGGTCACAAAAAAAGAATCTGTTGAGAGCGAATGGGTTATTTCAATGGCTCTTATAGTGAGGCATGTAAAGGTAATACCCCATCGTTTTATTAATTTTCTGCGGACCTCAAATTTATAATAAAATAAAATTGACGAATTTTTATTAGGACCGTCTCGTGATTTTAATAAGTTTTGTGACATGTTGTTTACCTGGTAATACTACGAAATCTCTTTGGGGCCCACAAGCCTCTGCTGCATATTAATATTATTCAACTATTTCTTGCTGCTTACATTTGTGTAGTCTTCTTTCTACATACAATACCTAATTAGCCAGAGTACGTTTAAGTCAATACCAACTATAAAAATATTCAAAATTTATTGAAAACTGTATTGACTTACGAAAATGTACGTTCAGATAACGAGAACGAATTTCAGTGAGCTCAATGCCTTCGATATTAGGGGTAACATCAACAGAGTTATCTGGCCAAAATGATTCGGGCTGCTTCAACCAAGATGGACCCTCAAACTACTCATTGTAGTTGTCAGTAGCCGGTCTTTACTTTGTTACCAAATGTGCAACATTTATTGCGTTTGGAACCCATCGCCATTCGGGAGCATTTTTAATTTTAAAATTTCAGCAATTTGAATCATTACAAATTGCTTGTATTTTCTAGGGTCCCCTGTTCGCCAATTTAAAACAGTTTTTAAATCGGTCCACATAACCTTTCTCTTCAATTTTATATCATGATAAGTAATGGTTTTTATAAGTCTGGCTCCAATAGTTGCTGCTTGCAATTTGCCTGCATTTAATTGAGGCAAATAATTTCTCAAGATCCCATGTATATAAAACCCATTTTCTTTTTGTATTTTTGTGTTTCCGTAAGTTTTTTATATGGAAGCCATGGTCAAATGGTGACCGATTGTGACAAAATTTTGACACTGGCTGGCATTCACATAAGACTAAATTTAGTGGCCAAAGCTATCACAGTTTATCATTTATTGGCATATAAGTCAATTTTAGGTGGAATTTAGGCTCTTTCCGTAAGTTGTTTATATGGGAGCTATGGTTAAATGTGAACTGATTTCTTTGAAATTTTATAGTGCTTATGTAAAACTTCTAGATACCAAATAAAGAGTGTTCTAAAAAAAATATGCATTTACTATTTTAGACAAAATGTATCCATAGTGCAAGAAATAATTTATTTTTTGATCAAGTTAGTTTCTATAGATATGTCAGATACTATTATTTTAGAAATTATTAATTTTCAATAGTTATTTCAATCAAAATGGACTGCGAAAAAAAAAGTTCGTGAAAATATAATTAAAACTTTTCAAAAAAATCCGTCATGGACTTTTAAAAAATAGCTAAAAATTTGAAAGTTGACCCTCGAACGGTTTCTAATGCCATCAGACGGTATAAGGAAAACCTGAGCATTGAAAGAAAACCTGGATCAGGGAGGAAAAAAGGTCCTACAGATATTGGTAAGGCAAAAGAAGTCGAGCGACTCTTTCGAAGAGCGCCTAACACTTCTTTAAGAAAAGCAGCTCGTGCGGGAAAATGTTCTACGAATTTTGCACATAGAGTCAAAGTTTATGCTGGACTGAAGACATACAAAGTCCAAAACGTTCCAGATCGCAATGCTATAAAGAACTTAGAAGCAAAAAAAACGAGCGAAAAAATTGAAGTCTGATTTTATAAAAAAATACACCTGTTGTGTGATGGATGATGAAACATACGTACTGGCAGACTTTTCTCAACTTCCTGGTCAAGATTTTTATGTTGCTGATAATAATAATGTTCGGCAAGAGTTTTGCACAAAAAAACAAACAAAATTCCCTAAGAAGTTTCTCGTGTGACAAGCTATTTGCAGTTGTGGCAAAAGAAGAAAAGTATTTGTGGCATCTGGCACAATAAACACAGAAATTTATATAAAGGAGTGCCTACAAAAACGGTTGTTACCCTTTATAAGAGAGCACAGAGTGACTACATTTTTTTGGCCCGATTTGGCATCATGCCATTATGGAAAAAAGGCACTTGAGTGGTACTCAAAGAATAATGTCATTTTTGTACCACGAGAGGCAAATCCACCTAACTGTCCAGAACTTCGGCCTGTGGAAAGGTATTGGGCTCTGGTCAAAAAGGAATTGAAGAACACAGGAAAGATTTCCAAGAACATGTCCGATTTTAAGCGCAGGTGGAACACATGCTCCAAAAAGGTATCAGAAGCAACTGTAAAATCTTTAATGGGAGGGTTTCCGAAAAAAGTCGATAATTTTGCAAAACCCGAGTACTAAGTAAACATTTTAATGCTAAATGATTTTGTCATTATATTTGCGTATTTTGTAGAGTTTTTATATTAAAAGGTTTGATTTTTGTTTAAGAAAATCCAACTACAAATTTTATTTAGAGCACTCTTTACATAGCTGTTATAATTAGTCATTTATTAGCAAATAAGCGATTAGCCTAGACGAGGTTATACGGGAGCTATGGTCAAATGTTAACCGATTTTGCCCAATTTCAATACCATTTTCTTAGAAATGAAGAATATTTTTACTAAGTTTCAGTGAGCTAGCTTCTTTCGTTTATGCGTTATCGTGATTTCAACAGACAGACGGACATCGCTCAATCGTCTTAGAATTTCATAAGGATTCAGAATATACATCGCTTTTCTTTTTTGAGGCAATATCATAGGATTCAGAATATACATCGCTTTTCTTTTTTGAGCCAATATTAAGGAAATTACAAACGGAATGAATCTCAATATACAACCCATTCTTTTTTATGATGGGTATAATAAGGATGCTACTTTCTTTATATATATAGATATAGATATAAATATAAATATATATATATATATATATATATATATATATATATATATATATATATATATATATACATATATATCGAAGAAATATTTAAATTATACATTTTTTCTTAAAAATCAATTACTGAAAATTCTCTTAGAAACCAACACATTTTTATGTCGGCATTAGGATGTATTTACGAAAAGTGAATTTAAATAAATTTTTTCTTGAGTCTGTATTTTTAGTGTTTACACACACATAAATTTACATGAGTCTTTTTCATGTTCATAAACGAGTAAACAAGGAAAATTATAATTTCAATGAGTCTCAGA